>CALNHX010000736.1:123533-291569 GCA_940337035.1 Agriotes lineatus | reverse complement strand
ACAATTTTTGGTCCATCTGCTGTGTCCTTTTCTTTGCTTTTTCATCTTCGCTTGCTGATTCTTACAATTTCCATTAAATGCCTTAATGCCTGCCTTCTTAGCTGCTCGTCGCAACGTTCATTAGCGTATCTAGCTTCTCACACCTTTCTTTTAAAACCCTGACAAATATTTCACTGTTTAACTTAGAATTCTACGCTTCGTTTCATTGCCTTTGCAATCCTTCTTGTAATTAATAGTTCGGCTATTACTTTTGCACAAGCTTCTTATTTTAAATTGAGCTTTGCTTATTGCGTTCTTTATTTAATTATACTGCTATTAATGGCATAGCTTTACAAATGCCCTCATTCTATTAAATTCAAGTTTTAGCATTGCAGTTATACAAAATACCTCACCCTCAGCTTTAGTGAAATGTCCATTAATTTGGCAATGCTATCAGAGTTGAGTTGTAGGGCTTAACACCACTGCAATACATATGTAAAAAAAGAAAAGTAATGAAAGCAGAAATATAGGCCCTGAAACTGACGACGTTTAAGTTCCTTTAATTTTGGTTTCACTTCACTGAAGGGCGCAAAAAAGTCTGATATATTTTTTATTTCCATTTTTGTATTTATCATTTTTCTTCTTTCTTTGAAAAGCATTAATAATAAGTAGTAAATAATTAACAGCAATACATTCTTTTATAATCATAATTTGTATTATCTAATTAGTATCATAGCTATTGGGTATAACTATGAGGGCTATTTTTTTCAACCTCCAATTCGATAGAAATAAAGAATCAGAATGGGTATTTATTGGGTAGAAAATGTAAGTACATCTCTCAGCTACATTTCTACTAATCGCCACTTTGATAATGGTACTTATTATACTATGGCACGAGTTTCTCTATGCCCTCCTCAAACAAGATTGCCGCCTGGTCACTCTGCCAATCTTTCATATTGGCTTTCAGCTTCTTCTTTAAACTTTCTAAAGAATTCTTGCACACAGCCGTTGCACATAAACTGTAGTCATCTGGAAATAAGTTTTAACCGCAATATTCACTTCAGGGTCTACGTCTTTAACCAGAAGAAAGCGAATTACGGCTTACACTTTGGGCGGGCGCAGTAAGCCGTAATTCGCGTTCTTCTGGCTGAAGACATAGACTCTGAAAGGGTCAATGCAGCCAAAATGTATCGTCAGATGAGTACAGTTTATAAGCGATAGTTGTATGCGATAATGGTGCAGAAAGTTTAAAGAAGAAACTGAAAGCCAACGTAAAGGATTGGTTGTGTGAAGAGGCAGCAATCTCGTTTGAAGGAGACGTAGAGAAACTCGGTATGATAAGTACCTTTATCGAAATGTAGCTGAGAGATGTACTTGCATTTTCTATACAATACATGTTTCATATTTATTCTCGTTTTTTACTGGATCGAAGGTTGAAAAAAATAACCCTCGTATAATCAAATTTGCTGCTACTACGCGTTTACAGTAGTTATTATCATTGTCTTCATACAAGCAAGAACCTCTTGATAACTGATATACAGGTTGGATTTATATGCACCTAAAAATACAAAATATGCATTAGAAAATCAAAATTAAACGTGTTTCTAATATTGATAAAATGAGTTTATTAAATTAAAGACAAATACAATTATCGTTTAATTACTATTAAAATGTCAAAGAAAGTACTTTCTTAAATTTTGTAGTAAAATATTGTAGCGTGTCAGACGAAATATCTTTATATCGTGAAAACGATCCCTCTACATCGCGACTTTCTTACAGTTGATCGCACTATTTTGGGTAAAATTAAATTCAGGTATTTTGTGTTAAATTATCTTCAAGTTTGTTATACGCTTTTAAACAACTGCCAAGAGATTTCGGAATGGTTGCTATTCTTTCTCAACTTTTAACTTGAATTTCAGCTGTTTAATTGTCTTAAATGTACTCGTAGCTAGATCAATTTGTATTTTGTTCTGCAACATAAGCAGCTTCCACAGTGTCTCTTAATGGGGCATTTTCGCCCTTTGAGGCACTGAGTAGAATTACATAAAAGACATGCAAAGCAATATTTTAGCATTTCGAAAAATAAGTTAAATTAAAATTTTTAGAAAAACCCGAACAAGCTTTAAATTTTTTGAAATTTTCATGGTGATCTAATTTAAAAATTGCAAAAAGTACTATATATACATTTATTGCAAAGTATGCAATTATGTGCTCATTAAAAATGATATTTTATTATTTAGAATCACTTGAAACGCAAAAAAACTTTAAATTAATACGAAATCGACTAGCAAAAAATATGAAAATGCACATAAATCCGGCCTTTACTGATGTACTGATAAACAAATTATTGTAAGTTGGTTATTGAGCTCGCATTCAAGCTTCTTCCTCCTGTTAATTCTTAGTTTATCTGTAAACCTCTATATACAGTCGCGGAAGCAATATAGTGTGCACTTTAGTTTTTCCAGTACCGCTTAGCAACAAAATTAGTTTGACAGGTGTGTAAAAATTTTTAAAAAAGGTGTTCAAAGTTTACTTAAAATGCCTCGAAATTATTTAAACATGGAACAAAGAAGAAGAATTATTGATGTAAACTATATGGATTCCCTAACTGTAGGTACATTTTCGAATTTTCAGTTTGACAATTACAAATTTTCTTTACTTAATCGTATGCTATATTGTTTTCGTAAATGTTAAGAAATCCCTATTTCCCGTAGAATTTAATATCATGAGCTTAATTTAATTTCTAAAGCCTAACAAAGAACATAATTCTGTTTGTTATTTATTTATTCGGAAAGCCTGTCTCATTAATCTCGAGCACTGCAAATCCTGTTTACAAATTTCGCATTTATGACATCTGTATGGCATGATAATTTAAACCAGGTCTTAAAAACGCAGAATGCAATTGATGTATTTATATTCCCTTTTCAAGACTGATTTACAGCGTTTCTGTGGAAGACAACCAGTATTGTTCCGTTGCTGCTACATACAGGAAAGCAGTGTGTAAATCATGCATCAGCATGTGTTGGTCACGGCGGCATTTCTTAAGACTTTTGAGGCGGCTGTACCGGCCATATTTAAATGAAGCAGAAGAAAAAACGGAAACACCTCACGTCTCGCCATAAACAGCACTTGCAGGCCAGATAATGTCTTATTTATACCGCACTGGAGCTGGGGAGTAAATAACATGGGATCTGGTACCTTTTATTTCACAGCTGCACGCAAACCCATAACATGGTAATAGGTGATGAGTTTTGCTACGATCACGCGTGGATTTCTGCAAGTCAATTAGACTAGAAGTGACTTAACTATGAGCTTGTATTCGTAGAACCAAACCTTATAATGAGGCCACGAGACTCCTAGTTCTTTACATCTAGATGGTGGTGATCACAAGTAAGACCTAAACAAATTTCACTTAATATTAATCGTGCAACGTGTCCTTCCACCCACCCACATAATAAAACTGATTAAAAATATCATTAAGATATATTGTTATTAATCTAAAGTATTGAAAGGCAATATAATAAATTATTAATATCTTATTAAAGAATTTTCGGTTTGACCAGTAATGCACAAGGTGAAACACAGATATGTTATGGAATATATTTCAATGATTTCTACAGACCTTACAGGGTGTTCCATTTTTTTTTATTGTGCCCGAGTTGAAAATCGAAAATTTCGACACTACTCAAATTGAAAAACTACGTAACTTTCAAAGTGTATTTTATTAGAAACTAATTACCAGAAGTTAAATTATTTTGAAAAGTGTAAACCGTAAATTGTAAATGCGAACATTAAACTGGAAATTCGAATACTGCATAGCTATATAATTAAATTAGTATAATACATTGGAGTAATAAAAGGTAGTTTTCACAATAAAAAAATCTAAGAAACAATCTCATTAACTTTTTCAGTTTATAAATTAGAACGTTGTTTATTCTATTTTGTCAAATCAAACATATTAAAAATTTAGTAGTGTTTGTTTGCTTTTGGTATGGACACCTATCACAGACTGTTGAGCGCGAAAGCTGTCATATACACAAAAATTAAACGTTCTAGACCAGCCTTACTCAAACTGTAAACATCGGCGGACCCCTTAGTTGCTTAAAAAAAATCGAGAACCCCCATACAATTTTATCGACCATAGACAGTGTATGACTTATGTACCCCGGTGACCTTGAAAACAGTTTGCTGCTGCATTAGGTACCGGTAATAAAATTAAATAATATTTGAGAGCTCTTTTTTTATTATTAAAGGGTAATTAAAATACAAGAACACTTACAAAATTAATAGAATATGTAGTATCAACACAGACGTGCAATAATAATAATGGTTTATCGGGGTAGACATGCGACTTTACATATCCCCAAAGAAAATAATGTAATGGCGTCAAATCGCACGAACGAGGTGGTCAGTTAACAGATCCACGAAATATTCCAGTTAACAGTTGCCGAAATACAGCCTGATTTACTGTGAAGAGTGTGTGAAAATTGGACCTCCAGGTTACGTCATGTACGGGCCAGCTGCTGCGGTCACATACCCGAAATTATATTCAAACAGTAATGCTTGGAAAGGTAGTATCGATGTAATTGAATCAAACAGTAAATGTCGACTTATTTTATTACAAAAATAAATGGGCTTTTATACAATATAACTGTTTAGATACTAAATAAAAACATTTCAAAGTGCAAAGGTATAGTTCACTAGAACGATTCTAAAATTGCAAAATAAGTAGTAAGCAATTATAGTTCCGCGTTGTCTGCGAGTTCGCAAGTTCTAGGTCATTTCGTAATATAATATGGTTACTGCTGTGATAGCGGTCTTTAAACCGACTGATTATGAAAGCAAAACTGGCTTTTAATTTGTGAACGATATTTCGTAAATTTTGACTGAAAGTGTTATCTGTTTAATTCAAAATTAAACAATTCCTATTGATCTATAATAGCTCTAGGGCTTAACTCGCGGACCCCTTAGATTGCGTTTGCGGACCCCCGGGGGTCCGCGGACCCCAATTTGAGAAACGCTCTTCTAGACGTCAACAGGCAAAACTGACTACAAAACTACACACAGACATATAAAAATTGAAATCAGACACTATACAATATAAGACTATTATACTACTCACTATAACATCAACTAATGAAAAATGGTAAAAATGCATAGTTACGCATGTACTAACTTTTGATAATGTAATAGCAACACTGATAATCATATACCTTCTCGACTAATAACTGATAGTGAAATACCGTCACAAACATCGAGTTATGTGCTGAAAGTAACTCTGACCAGGTCGAAGGCGCGGGCCAGATTCCTCAGCCTCTAATTACGCAGTTATATTTCGACCTGCGTTTATAATTAATTTACTAGTCCTACGTGTATTTTCTACATATATACGTTTTTTATGTATTTTTAATGTGTGTTCTGATGTAAATAAAAAGGAATGTTATTGTTTCCACATTCGGTTATATCTTATTGAATCAATTTAGTTACACAGTGGTGAACATGGTAAGATCACCACAACAGTTCGTAAAGTGCAAACCATTTGATTGATGACCTGCCATTTAAAACTACAAACCTGTTTTTTTAAAACGTAATTTATTGACATTTTTAAATTTTAAAGTTGGTGGCACTGTAAGTCTATGTCAAATTTGAGGTTATCAAGTTGGGTTTTGCATCAGTTTTGACCCAGATGACGCAAAACCTAACCTGCTAACCTCGAATTTGACATAATTGTTGTGTCAGTCATAATGAAAACTCCCTTGGTAAATTTCTCTCCTCTAGGGAATAATTCATTATTTCTATCACGATTTTGGTATCGTAGAAACCGTGTTTTTCCCAGACGTGAAAAAATGTTATTTTATAGTTACTTGCATAGATAATATTACATGTATGATGTAGAGAATTAAGCACCAGTATTATATCTTAAGATATACAAAGTGTAAATTAATTGTGGAGCAAAAGGTGGAAGGCACTAATCCTTAGGATGTCTACAAAGGGAATTCGATAAAAAAACTAATATTTATTGCTCGTCTCTGAACGCGAAGCAATTCAAGAAAATTAAATTTGGCAACATGGCAGCACTACAACATTTGCAATTTACACCTTATAGAGTGTCTAGTCGGCATTTAATTATATGAACAGTAACAACAACCGCAATTACATCTTTTATTAATATATTATTCAAACTGCAAATTAAGGAAAACAATGAAAGGTTTTCTTTAGATATGTTGAAAGTGGCCACCTTCTTGACCAAGGCACGATCTAGTTCTTTTTGGACATTCTGAAGCATTTCTCGAGAAACTGAATTAAAAGCTCGTTCAATTCGCTCTTCGAGCTGTTGTACAGTTGTAACTGGTGTTTGGTACTCTTTTCCTTTTATGTATCTCCAGAGGAAGAAATCCAGTGGATTTAAACCTGGCGATCTGGTTCGTCATGGTATTTGACCACAGCGACCCATCCATCTTCTTGGGAAATAAGTCAATTTTAAATATTACAGATTTTTTAGCAGATAAATAAAAAATCATTTTGTCAAAATTGTTTAATAATTAACATTTTTAAAATTTTAGACGTTTCACTCATGCCCATTTAACCTTCCATCTTGCAGTATGTTAAAACTTTCAACTAAATACCAATTTAATATTTAATTATGGAACTACTTGTTCCTAAAGTGTTGTTTTATTAATGAATTTCTAAATTAAACATGTGATAATAATTCTACTTTTAAAATAACTCAACAATGTAAATTAATTATAATTTTAATCTGTTTTATAAACCTTCAATTGCAATTTTTTACTGATGATGCTAACAAAACTGGCGAAACGTCTAAAATTTTAAAAATGTTAATTATTAAACAATTTTGACAAAATGATTTTTTATTTATCTGCTAAAAAATCTGTAATATTTAAAATTGACTTATTTATCCCCGTTTAACAATCAAATTTATAAAAAGTCAATAAATTAAACTTATATTTCTTGGGAAATGTTCGTTTAACCATCTTCGCACTTGCATTCCATAATGGGGTGGGGCACCATCATATTGGTACCACATTGAAGCCCTTTTGTTTAATGGCACATCTTCTAAAAGATCAACCAAATCATTTAGAAAGAACAAGTAGCCATTTGATTTGATCCTGTTGGGGAGAGCAAGTGGTCCTATTATCCTATTGTCTAAAATACCTGCCCAATCGTTTACACTAAAGCTGGCTTTATGTTTTCTCTCCAATACAGCATGAGGATTTTGATTACACCATAAATGTAGATTATGTAAATACATGCTAGTTCGTAGGTGAGGTCCGTCGACGGTCGAAGTAACTCAGCAAACTTGGAATCGCAATGTTGAAGTCTTCAAAAATCTTCGTAGGTTTCGGGATGCCCAATTAAGATTTAAAAATCAACGAAACTTTTTATAAGAGTCGTTTGAGCATCCTGTTCGCAGCGCCAATTATGTTCGATGTTATAGAGAACTTGTTTTTAAAAATTAAGTTTTTATTAAACTCTGAAATTACACAAGTTACAAAACTTACGAACTAATTACAAGAGTTGACTAAACCGACGCTTAATATCGACTGAAGTTTTAACACGACAAATCTGCTCCATGAAATCATCTAAGGACAAAGGGCAAAGTGTTTAGGAGAGTTTAATGGGGCGTTCTAAAAGTGCGCCCCGGATAACATAATCTTAAGTAACAGATGACATGAATATTGAATAGTTTCCTTTAATACATAAACGTGTCCTTTGACATAATAATATATATATATGGCGTATTAAATGTAGTGACCTACACAATAATTTTTAAAATGCATAATTATACATGCAGTTGAAAATTCTAAGCCTAGCATTACCAGACGAACCCCGATACGCAATTTCAAATTTTGATAAGAGGAATTTAAAATTAAACTCAAATGCACACGATCTACTCAGATTACCTCCATATGGCAGTACAATCTTATTGAAATGGCATGGGTAGATTGTAAGACATGGAAGTACGAAATATAATAAGCATATAAATGCGTGGCCTTTGTTGAAAGACTGAGGCTAAATATAATAAAGACATGTGGTAAAACAGCATTAATCACTACGAAAACTGATGAAGGATGACTTTCTAAAATGCATGCCACATTGTAGTGTAGATGAAATGTTTTCAATTATAATCAATAAAGAAGCCGCGTAGCGCAGTTGGGTAGGAGCTAGGCTTGCATTCAGCAAGCCCTCAGTTCGAATCCCGCAGGAGCCGGAATTTTTCCGCATTGGAATCGGGCTCGGTGAGACCATTTACAGTTGAGCACCAAATTAACTGTGCTCTATGCAGAACCACAGACCTAAGTGATAGAATAATAAGGTCAACGCATCACCATATGATACGTTTAACACACACAAGAAGATCAAAGAGATAACGGGAACAAATAAAAATAAGAAAGTAGATATGTTAAGAGATGTGAATGGGGACATAATAGTTGACATTAAAGAGAAAATGAAAAAATGGACCAAATACATAAAAAATCTGTTCAAAGATGAAAACAGAGGAAACAATTATGGGATAGAATATGAAGAAATGGGACGCGATGATGGAAATGGAAAGGCTAGTGGCCCAAATGAAATTCCAGTAGAACTACTTAAACTAATAGACGAATAGGCTATAGATATTCTCCTGGATCTTTACAACAACATTTACATAACTGGTGAAATACCTACGGAATAGTTAATCTCCACCTTCATAAACATACCTAAGAAACCCAATACAAAAGAATGTAGCGAACACAGAACTATAGCGCTTAAGCTTAAGCTCTTTCTTCGAATAATACACAATCGTATATACAAAAAATTAGAAACTGAAATAAGTGACACTCAAATGGGATTCAGAAAGGGTTTCGGTAGCAGAGAAGCGTTGTTTGGGCTAAACGTATTAACGCAAAGATGCTTAGATATGAACCAGGAAGTATATACCTGTTTTATCGACTTTGAAAAAGCATTCCACAACGTGAGACATGAACAAATAAGAAACATACTTATTAGTAAGAACTTGGACAACAGAGACATTAAAATTATTTCAACACTCTACTGGAACCAAAAAGCTAGGGTAAAAGTCGAAGACGAACTGACTGATGAAATTGAAATACGCCGTGGTGTACGCCAGGGTTGTATCCTGTCTCCTTTGCTATTCACTTTATACAGTGAAGAAATCTGCCAAAAACCACTGCAAGGAGAACAGAGAGGCATCGTAGTTAACGGAGAAATAGTGAATAACTTAAGATACGCGGACGACATGGTAATAATAGCAAGTAACTTAGAAGATTTAAAATACCTTGTCGACAACACCAATTTATACTGCAACGAATACGGTATAAAGATAAATTTAAATAAAACAAAATTCATGATAATAACAAATAATCAAAACAACGGTGATACTCTCAACATCAACAATGTACATGTAGAAAGGGTCAGCTGCTATAAATATTAGGGACATGGATACAGGAACAATGCGACCAAACGAAAGAAATCAGAACCCGGATTGAAATCGCCAGGAACGTTTTTAATAAAATGAGAAAATTCCTCTCCAGTCGGGACATCAATAATAATTTAAAACTAAGAATGCTCCGCTGCTACGTGTTCTCCACGCTAATGTACGGAGTCGAGGCTTGGGCTATGAAACAGACTCACATCAGGAAACTTGAGGCCTTTGAGATGTGGTGTTACAGAAGGATGCTTAGGGTTTCGTGGACCGACAGGGTAACAAACGTAGAGATATTACAACGCTTACAGAAAAGTTATGAGGTTAAGAGACGAAAACTTGAGTATCTGGGAAACATGAGAGGGGCAAAATATGAACTATTAAAAAACATAATGCAAGGAAAAATAAGAGGAAAACGAAGTGTTGGAGGAAGAAAGATGTCCTGGTTGAGAAACCTACGGGAATGGTTCAGCTGCAGCTCCGGGGAATTATTCAGAAGAACCGCCAACAAAATTAAAGTTGCCATAATGATTTCCAATCTCCGATATGAGGGGAACCTAAAGAAGAAGAAGAAGATCACCATGACACACACCTCACACAAAAAGCGCGCTTCAACTTTGTATCCCGAACCCGGGCAAGTTGAGCATTGTACCGCCAGATGCAAGCGCATAAACCACCACCTACTACACCGCAAGGTAAAATGAGGTTATCATATATGAAATTAGATACTGAATCAAAATTGTAATGCAAACTGATAATAGAAAGACTGAATAAGTAACTACTATTCTACTACAGATCAAACGACACTTAATACGTAAACATTAAATAAATGCTAATTTATAAATAATCTCCATATCCGACACCCTGAAAGGGTACAAGGAAAAGAAGAAGAAGAAGAAATAATCTCCGCTATCATTAGTGCCTTTACCAGTACGTAAAGTACGTATATTATGTATAATGGCATGTATTTCATGAATACTTTTTTATCTGTCTTCTATCGCCTTTCCTGTAAACTAAAACACGAATTTTAAGTAAAATTTTGTTGAATCAATTAAATGAAATATGTCAGTGGTTTAATGTTTAATTAAGTTAAAATTAGTTGCTCATGTTATAAATGCTACTTAATATTTAAAACAAACAACCTTGTTAACTGTGTTAAGGTTAACTGAGTTTAATTTTCAATTTTTGAATGATTGAAGTTGAAATAAATAAGGCTTCAAATAATTTTTGACATTTAGGCAATTCGAATAAAAATTTTCGATTTAAATTATTTCAACGTAACGCTACGTTAGCGTGAAATTTTCCAAAAACTTTCTATTAGTAATTTTAAATTAAGATATTTAATCTAAATTTATTAACATCATTAAAACAATCTCAAATGACAGGCTAATCTGAATTTCCTAATAAAAAATAAAATTCACGCAATTGATATGTGCATTGACTGATATTTCGTCTCTATTATACTGTGTAATTAGGAAATACCCGTTAAAATAGCAACTGAGTTTTTACTTCCTTTTACGATAAAGGAAGTATTGGATTCACCCCAAAAATTCGAAATTGAGTTTTCAACAGATCTTCACGTTTTAAAGTCCCCTGATCCCAAAAAAAAATTTTTTTTTATTGGTCTGTCTGTCTGTGTGTCTGTGTGTCTGTCTGTGTGTCTGTGAACAGAATATCTCAAAAACGAAAAGAGGTATGGCATTGAAACTTCATAATATATAAGTTTTATGTACTATGTAGATGAGACAGCAAGCTTTTGAAGAAAATCGAATAACCGGAAGTAGGTGTTTACTCCTGTGATTTTTCAATTTTTTTCGATTTTTTCAAAAACGGCTTTAACGATTTTTTTAAAACTTTATATTTTTATTGAATTTTTAATGCGTATTGATGTGAGATTGGTGATTTTCCAGTTGAATAATTCTAAAATGTGTTTCTTTTGTTTCTTTTTCTATTTTTTTATTAACTATTATTTTAAATACAACACCCGGTATATTATTACATTTTTGAATTCAGCTTAAAATTCTAGAAAAAAATTGTCTCTTCAACTAACTCTTTTGTACCGTTTTTGTAGAATTTGCAATTTTTGAAAATTTTTGGCAAATGCTTAGAAATTAAAAACCAAATTTTTGGCTAATAATAAGATCACTGTAAAAGGAAGTTTTGTGAGCATATCACACCAGATTTTTTATGTTATGAATTATCAAGCAACATATTAAGCACCGCCATTAAAACAAAATGGTGGCAATTTATACGTTGTGCATTTTTTAAAAATTGCGTAAAGGCGAAACCACGTTCGAAATAGGAATTTATTCCTCTATACGGGAAACTTGCTAGTTGCCACAAGCAGCGTTTCTGACGTCGTGATACACAAGAGAAGTGTCTAGAATAGTTATCTATATCTTTGGCCGGCGTTATTCATGAGAACACGCTGCTAGTTGCTTTCCATGTCTACTCCGTATCTCGAAACGCAATGCTATAAACTACTCACATCTTCATTAAAACGAAAAATATTCTGTCGAGATTTCAGATTACGGCCTTCGAGATAGTACACCAAAAGAATTTTAATTGGAGGAGTGTTTTAACGCCCCGTCCGTAAATGAAATGTTGATCTTATAACAGCTTCATTACTGCGCTCAGCTAAGCACTTATTACAGCTCAAATTTTATCTTTAGCTGTCGAATGGTTAACAAAAAAGCCAGAGATAATTATGTTTAACGAGTTTTGCTGTTAGCCAGCATCCGCTTAAAATAGCTACACGAATACTTCTGATCGTACAAGTTCAAGATATTCAAATAGAGATCAAAATTCAAAACCAGAAATTGATGAGTTAAACGTTAAATCATTTCTTTGGTAAGAAGGAATCCGAAGTATTAAAACCATGTTTTTAATAAGAGTACATAATTGTCCTAACGAGGGTCTAATTAAACACATGATCACTTGTTTAAGCAAATAATTATGAAGTTCCAAAATTGTTTAAGTATCAGCACTGGCAAAATATTTTGGTTTGGGAAACCAGGTAAGTACTAATATGTACGGTATACGTTTGGGCACTACTTATTAGTGACATTTTTAAAACAGTCTGTTTGGATTACACATTTACAAAACTGTGGAAAGGCGGTGTAAAATTAGTCACTGATAATTTTAAATACATTTCGACAACTGTACAAATTTTTTACATTTTCATTCTGTATTCAATGAGCCAAATGATCCGTTTTCGTAAACAGCACTCAAAATATTTTTATATTCCAGACCGTAAAAGTCCAGAGACGATCGAATTAAGTTATTGAACAAAATGTATCAAAATATTTACTAATTTATTATTTTAACCTAGACAGGTAGGTCTGCAATAAATAAATAATAGATCGAATAAACGATTAATGGTTTCAGTGTGCAATGACATACATTTTAAAATGATCCATAAACTGTCAAATTCAATCACGTTGACAGTTCCATAATGTTTATTTCAATTTTCCATAATACTAATGCAGTTTTCAAATGCTTTTGCATTCTCAAATTAATGTTTTATCTCATTTTCAAATCGCAAATGTAGCATTTCGCATTCTAGATACAAAAATAACTAATTTCAAAAACTGTCAAAAATATTCATATTTCCAGTTTGTTTTCAATGGTTGAAGAGACATATTTACGTAAACAAGATGCGAAATACTTTTACGTTCTAGAACGTAAAATTACTTTGCGTCTAGAGGCGTTTGAATAAATTTTTGAATAAAATCCATGGATGCATTTGTCAATTTATTATTTTAACTCAAGGAGCTAGTTTTAATACTTATTATAGAACTATAGTTAATTAATTAATTAGTTTCTTAAAAACCTACATTAAAATTTTCAATGTCACAATGACTTGTACTTTATAATTATTCATAAATTGTCAAATAAATAAATGTTAGAAGTTTTATAATATTCATTTCAATTTTCTTAATAGTATTATAGTTTTTGAAAAAAAAATGTATCTTGCATGCGAAGTACGTTTGCGTTGTAGATGCAAAAATAACTATTAAAGAGCTTTAAAAGTTAAAAGGCAAGATACGATTTGATTTCGTGTTAGCCTTTGTTGAATAACTTACAACTATCTCTGTATAACACATTTTTGAACACTGTATATTTATCGCAAATGCACGCTTTATGAATAATTCTTAATATTTTCTGAACATTAGCTTTAAAGGTTTTAAACTTAAAGGTAAGCAATAAAAATCTGTAATAAGAAAGTGCAACTCGAATTCACATTGCAACACTATTGCGTATTTTTTAAACTCTAGTATATATCCTAAAAAGTAGCCTACTTAAACTGCGAGCACCACCCACCAGTTTTTGCACACAGAGATATAACATTTGTTTTTTAGTATTAATAGTACAGTGCCACCAAGCACACAAAAACCCCGGGTAGGGGAGACTGGCGCTGGCTCCGTTTGACAATTACATCCCGTAGAAAAATTACATTCGTAAACGCGCGAAAGTTAAAACATTATTTTAAAAACCATCGGAGGTCTTTTACATATAACAATATTTAAGTTACTAAACCACAGCTTTTTAAATAAATTCATTGTAAAAAAATGAGAGTTTATAGATCAACTAAGAATGCTATACATATTTTTATGATAATAAATTACTAAGAGATTATATAACAGAAATATACTAGATTGCCTAATTATTAATTATCATAAAGCCTAACGTAAAAAGCTGGTGTGATACACGCATACAATTTCCTTTTACAGTAATCTTATAATTAGCCAAAAATTTGATTTTAAATTTTTAAGCATTTATCTAAAATTTTCAAAAATTACAAATTCTACAAAAACGATACAAAATAGAGCTTTAGTTCAACAGACAATTTTTTTCTAGAATCTTAAGCTGAATTCAAAAATGTAGTAATATACCAGTTGTTATTTAAAATAGAAAAACAAACAAAATAAACACATTTTAGAAGTATTCAACTGGAAAATCACCTGTCTCACATCAATACTCATTAAAAATGTAATAAAAATGTAAAATTTAAAAAATCATTAGAGCCGTTTTTAAAAAAATAGAAAAAAACTGAAAAATCACAAGATTAAACACCCCGGTTATGCAATTTTCTTCAAAAGCTTGCTGTCGCATTTACATAGTACACAAAACTTATATACAGGGTGTAGAAATGCTTTACGCACCATAGGGATTTCAATGGTAATTTCTTCATATGAAAATATTTGCTTCCCTAATTATTTTAGAGCAAACTTGTATGGAAGTTTTTTGTAGAGAAAAAAATTCTGTATCCATTTACGCCAGAATTTGTCATTTTTATTTCGGAAAACCTAAAATTTAAAGAAAAAAATTACCATTTTTAGACAAATCAGTGGTGCCTTGAAATTACTAAATCATCTCAAAGCATCAACAAATTAGTTTGCTGTTTATTTGGTTGCCGTTACATTTGACAGATGATTTTCTTAGAGTCTCTCTTGAGTTTCTTCTTCTTCTTCTTCAAAGATGTTAAAGAAGTAGTGCCTGGAAGAAGTATGGAATAAAGTATTACCCGCATTAAGTTTTTGAATGACAATGCTTAGAAATAATATTGTTATTTTTTTAACCTGCTGTAGCATACCCCTTACAAACTTTCTTTATCAGAGACGTTAATTTCCCAGTACCTGCGGCTGCTAGTTCTGTAGATTGTTCTAATGAAAATATCAACGTTCCAGAAGTCGTCTGTTCATCAAAAAGCTTTATGACATTTGCAATGATACTTCTGATTGCACAAGCTTTCTTGCTTTATAGCTCATTGTAATCCAATGTAAAAAAGAATTTAGTAATACATAAATATATAACTGCAATTTAAGGTAGCATTTTAGAAAGCATTAATACTTACGATTTAGTGTTATATAACCAAGCCGTCCAAAATTAAACGACGAATAGGTAAACCATAATAAACCGAACTAACAAAAACAAACAATACAAACACAAATTAGCAAAGAACAACCAAACTAATGAACAACAGCACTTAAAAACCTGGAAATTGGACACTTCTATCTGACGCAATAGCAGAAATAGCAAGTAACATCTATGTTTTTTGTTTGAATGTACCTCACCGCAAAGCTTGCTTTTTATTGGTTCTCCAGTTCCCCTTACTGGAATCTTAGATTTAGTTCACATATTTTCCGGGGTTTTTGTGTGCTTGGTGGTACCATGGCCATCTTCAACCATACCCGCTGACACCGTTAGCGGAAACAGATGAAGCTGGCTATATTGGTACTGTATGTATGGTATATTAAATATTACTATCAAGCTGTTTAAATGCGGTTTGTAATTATGGAATGGAAACGATATATTCCATTAAAAAATACTTATAAGGGGTCTTACACCTAACTTTCCTCACGAGTGGAAGTTATGAAACTATAAATTTTGAAAATGTCAAAGAAAAACATGTTTTGTTCCCTAGAAACGTATACTATAAACGTTAATGGTTTTCTTATCACCCTAGTCACTCATCGTTCTTGAGTTAAAACAAAGACAAACAGAATGTGAATATTTCACCGAAAGTTCAATATCGAGCAAGGTAGACATCTAATCCGCATGCAAAATATTTTCCTTCAGCAAGTAGTTTTTGGGCTATACCGCCAACAGCAGACAGATCGACAGACAAACTGACAGAGACCGACAGACCGATAAACAAACATATTGACGGAATCGAGAGAAAACGTTTTCGTCATCTAGGAACCCTGAAACATGAAAATCTGAAGAAGTCTGAAATCGTGATTTTTTACAATTACAATATAATCCGCACATAGAGGCGATTATAGATTCAGAAACCTTTATAGATTAATATCCCTAAAGTCCCTAGTGGGATTCCAAGCAAACGCTGTAAAACCTCAGCAAACTAAAAATGTTCCTTTAACAAAGATAAAAATCGAAGATATTTTGCTGATGTTTTGCCAATTGGTTAGAGTTTCGGTGAGATTGTATTGCGTTCGCTCGTTTCAATTGTTACGTGACCCTTTAAACCATAGATGGGGTGGATAAATTTGATATGTGCGAATTTTGTGGCACACCATCACCTTTCCCGAGACTTTGTGGGCGGAAAGGTGACGATGTTTCAGTAAATTGTGAGAGCAGTGCTCTAAAGACCCTTCGGCAGACCAGCGTGATAAGATAAGATGAAATTTAAAACTATTTTAAGGTAATGGTAAAACTCATGCTGTGTTTCACACTGAGTACAAGAAGGTACAGACACGCCGGTCCAAGCCTGCTACAGAGCCTGCGGAAGTCAGCAGTATTTCCAGATCGACACCCTTTCTATCAGTTGGTACTCTCGAAGTGATAAATACAACTCTTGCTAATGATGAATTCAGAGAAGATGAGTGGGGGAGATCTGATTGTAAAGCTTGGAACATTATTTCAGCTTAGGATATGTGTCACACGGATAGCTTTAATTATTTAAAGCGGCGTAGTTGTTACGGGTGAAACGATAATTAGTACCTGTTAACAAGCGAAAAAGGATAAAGTGGGGCATAGGAGTGAGTCTATTCTGCAAGGCGCAAGTGATTATGTATAACTTAATTCGGGAGGAACGTAGAAAGTCACTGATTTATCAATTATTATCTAATGTAATGATAACGTTATCTAACCCAGAAGAAACGGTCGCTGCGTACCTACTTTGCTTCCACCTGTTAACATTTCATATACTCATAAAATCAGCTGCATGTTGTCATACCAATTCATTTAAACTCAGGGTGTACTAAATAAAAAAAATCTGTATATTGAACTCACAAGCTACAAAGAAAAATGTTTTGCGATAAACGCCTCTAACGGTGAAGTCACGGGATTACAAGCTATTACTGACAAAACCTAATATGCTGGTCACAATCCAACCTGCTTTACTGACACGGTTCACTAACTTCCCTTATTAGGGAGGGCCTAACCACAATGACATCCGAGTGTCTTTTTATGCACCATAAATCCGACTGCCCCTAGGAATGGTTCATCTTCTCTTAGTGTACTGATTTTAGTATAATATGTTGTTTTTTATTCTTTCTAACTTCACTTATTCTCAATCTATCGCAGTATACATTATACAAGGCTGAGTTCTCCTTCCAGTTTCTCTATTTTTATTTCATAGTCCGTTGATAGTGTTCTCGAATTATAGGTGTCATATGAATTTGTCTTGGTCTGTGGTAGCTTGATCGAACAAGATACACAAAATTAAATTTTTAACAAATTCTGAATATAGTGAAAACAAAATAATAAAGGTAGATAGGGCTAAAAGCAAATATTATATCCTATAAAAAGCACCCATTTGCAAATGTAAACAATCCTATAATTCAGTGTTTTACTCACTATAAAATAATTACAGTAATTTATATTACCATATCCTCTGACTTTTCTTTCCACTTTGGAGTAAGGTAGTAAATATAGGAAGCTTATTTAACCTAGTGAAATATATTTTATATTATAACCGATAAACACGGTACATTTATAAAAAAATCATAATATCAATGCATGGTAAAAACTTTTAAAATTTCTGTATATTGTAATGATTGTAGTTCAAAGGGTTTGATATTATATTTAAAAATCTGTAAAAGGCTTTACCAGAACTGACCTCGTCGACATTGTGACACTAAATAATTTTAAAAATGAAATTAAGTTAGGAGTAAAAATATCTTCCCGTTTCTAGTAAATTAAATAAAATTTCAAATAAAAAAAACGAAGGGCAGGCGAACCGCGTATGCAGTCCCAACGTTTTGTGAGCTATTGCAAGGGAACGGGCTATTTCTACCTGAGCTACGGAGCACCGACCCTGCGTTGCAGCTATATTAAGTAACGCACTAATTTGTTGCTCCTTTTTGTATTTATTCTGTATCTATTGGTACCCATTTTTGATAAGAATACATTCTGAGTTTTGTACAAATTATTACTTGTATTTATTGCTAAGTTAAATTAAAAATAAGCAAAATTTTACTTTTTAAGGTATATTTTTCATACCAGATAGATATATAATGTGTATGCAAAATATTGTCTTCCTTCGACAAATAGTTTTTGAGTTATACCGCCAACAGACAGACAAAAAGACAGACAGACAGACAGACAGACATACATACGGACAGACAGACAGACGGAATTGAGAAAACCTGTTTTTCGTCATCTAGGGACCCTGCAACGTGAAGATCTGAAGACATCAATCAAAGGTGATTTTTCGCGATCACAATATGTCAGGACATTTTTAAATTCGACTTCTTGGAGTATTTTCTGTTTAATAATTACAACTTTACTGTATATAGGTTTCACAGTCATATTTCTACGTGTGATAGTTCATCAAATGGCGTTCAGGCAGTTTGTGGTTCACAATTTCAAGCAACTGTAACGGCAACTTTAATCTTCTCGTTCATAATTATTTGTTTTGGTTTATTTAGAATTTTAAAGATTTCAAACACAGCTTTGTTCTAAAAGTTCGTCGAGTAAACGGCTGGGTCTGCAGCCTATGAAATTTGGAAAGGAGACCTTTCAGTTACTCATCGTGGGTCTTGTCTATCTTATTAGTGGATGTAACCATGTCACAATTATCCTGTCGAAATTGGCTAGATCGTGTTTGCAGTTACTGGCAGTTGCTTGAATCTATACTGGGGTTAGTCTGCAGCTTTGCAAACTTCTGTGAGCAGTTGGTATGCGTTTGGAGCAGTTCCGCGTCTTCACTGAACCGAGTTTCTGAGATGAATGACAGCAGCATGTATTTATTGAAAGAACTAAAACGTTACAGCATTTAAAAAGTGAGGTGAAGTAATTTAAAAAAGACTACCTACTATTTTCATTTTTATTGAATTACAGGTATTGTAACAAATAGGTATTTGATGCATTTTCCACTTTTATAGCATATATGACATTGACAAATGTAGAAATTGTCATACGAGTTTTTGAAGTAAGCTTACATTAAACAAACCGAATTTTCAGAAATAATAACAATATAAATAATGCATGAACCCGACCTGTTTTTGAAAGTAATCATTTTCTGTTGGAGCTAGAAATATTTAATAACAATTAATATTAACAATTTATTAAAGTACATATAAATTACATAAATTTATCTTAAAAGAGAATTTGTCTGAAACTAAATAGAATTAGAAAAGTCAAATATAACATTTAACAAATTTTGTCATAACGTATGAAGGATAATGATTGTAGGAAAAACAATAAATAAATATAAATGCCTTGTATGTATACAATACATAGCATACAATTAGGTGCCGCAACGTTTAGCTATAGCAATATATTGCAATGTTATGCTTATAATTAGATATTTAAATAAATAACTAAATTATAATCGTTATTCGTTGTCAAAATGTATTTCCTATAAGCTTTATAAGACAGATTGACTTAACTCAACATGGGTTTGGTTATCCAGTACATATAGTTAATTAACTCTTCAAAAACTAGTTGAATTAGGTAATTAATCATTTTAAGTTGAGATGTGCATTGTAATTATTCTCAATTCAAAATTATGTTATGTGCAAAATAAATATTAAGTATGTAGATTTTTTTTTATCTAAACTACACATTGATAGTTCATCAATATTTTATTTCAAAGAAACCTGATGAATACTATTTCTCCTTTATTTAAGGTAATTATTATTTATCAGTCGTTAAATGGTTTAACTTATGCAATAGCTTTCTCAACGCCAGCTTGGCTCGGTGGTTAGAGCATTGGACTGAGGCGTGGAAGTCTGGAGTTCAAATCCCAGATCGATGTCTGGAAGGGCGGCCTACCCAGTCGCTTTAAATAATTGGGAACCTGCGTTCGAAGGAACAAGGGGTAATAATGCGGTTGTCTAATGCGTGATGCTCACCACATCACCACGTGTCATGAATTTGACACGCGACAGCCGGGTGTGAAAACGAGGATACAAAAGCTCTGACCTTCCGCCTTGCAGGCCAAGCTCCTTCATGGGGTGTTAGTGCCTCACCATTATTATTAATAGCTTTCTCCTTATAAAAGATGTAAAGTCTGTAGATGTCTGTTAACTTCCACGGACGAACCTCGGCCTATCTACAGCAATGCATCCAACACCTAATGAATGATGACATCGACCTTTATACTCCTTCAAACATCTAACTGTTCACCTCCAACTTGTCCACAGCAATGGTTGTTTTCAAATGAAGACCCACGATGTTAAACATTACACTGCTGTATATCTCTACTACATCAAACAGTTTACCTGCAATTCATTCAAAGCAATGGTTACATACCAATAACTACCAACTATGTTAACCTTTACACATATGATGATTTCTGTTATAATAATATAATTTTACTACTTTCATATGTTAACAAATAAAACTGCTCTTTACTTAATTTTGTACTTTATTTAATACTAATCCAACTAGATACTTATTAATTCAAGGACTCAAGAAAGCTGGTAAAAGTTCGATATAGGCACTGGGGTCGCCTAGATGGGCGATTGCTTGGGGATTCTCGGCAGCGGGGTAGACAATAGCGGTCATCCCGACTCTTTAGACAAGTGGTACCTTGAAGGACTTGTCCCTTCCCCTGGACTATTTATAAACAGTTGCATGACCTATTGTGCTTTCATGTAATTACAGATCCTTAAAACATACACGATCAGAGGTTACAACTAACCTACATAAGTTGTAACTACACACACGATTCCTATAAACCGCCCACCTGGGTGATCCCGGAATGTTGAACTTCTTCCCTCCAAAAGTCTCACCCTCCTACATTGTTGGAACAACTGCCATTATGTTGCCCGCCCCTGAGAATCTCCAAGGAACCGCTCACCTGGGTGACTTCGGTGTATCGAACTTTTACCCCCTCGATCTTTGTCTGTGTACTTATCGTGCCAACAATAGAAATACAATGTAGTTTACTTAAACATTGCCATCCCGACTTTAAATTGTTCTTCATATTAGCATTATTTTATTTAATTTTTTATTTTATTTTGGTACTCAGCCAACAGCCGTTAGGCCAATTATAGGCATCGCTGTACATTTATGGGGACTTCCAACCCACTAACGACTGTCATGATGTTATTATGGCATCCGGGACCAACTATTTCCGTGGCAGCCGTATCACGAGGCGCCGAGAAAAGCAGCCATGGAACTCCCATCCAAGTTCTGACCAGAAAGAGCGTTGCTTAACTTTACTGATCGAACGTGGACGCTTGTTCAAGCTACACCACCCGGGACCTTATGTATGAATATGGAAATTTCTTTCGACAAGGTCTAGATATACAGAGTGGTCAATCGGTCAAAACTCAGACTGAGAATTTCCAACGCTGGCTAGAGATTTTTTATATGCTACACATTGTGGCAACATGCGATTGGCGGTTTTATATCTTTACCGAAAGATGATATTCTGTAGAGATCTGCATTTTGTAGTTTTTAAAAACCTCAATGGGACAAGTGTCCAACTGCAACCTTTGATGAGTAGTCAAGATGCAAACCACTGAGCCCGACAGAAATAAAATTTCAGTTAATAAAAACAAACGATAAATACAGGTCTCTTTTGACTGCTTAGCAATTTGAATTCAATGTTGTTCGTATTTAACTTTTCATTTGAAGTTCATAAATTAAACAATTTACTTAGTCTGGAGTCTAAAGAAACTAAAGTAAGAGTGTACACTAGTATTTACGCACCAATCTTAACCTACAGCAGTGAAGTGTGGACACTTACGAAAAGACAACATGAAAGAATACAAGCGGGTTAAATGAAATTCCTCCGTAGGATTGAGGGAGTGTCAAAAAGGGATAAAATAAGGAACGATGAAATAAGAAGAAGAGTACCGATAAAACCCCTAAAAGAAAAGATAGAAGAAAATCAACTGCGATGGCTTGGACATTTACACAGAATGGGAAAAGAGCGCGAAGTTAAAGCTATATGGGAAGCGAAACCGACAGGCAAGAAACCCCCGGGGAGGCCAATAAAAACTTGGAATGATGAAGTAAGTGCAATACTAAAGAGGAGAGGAATTGGATGGGCTGAAGGAAGAAAAATAGCAGATAACAGAAGAGAATGGAGAAAATTATATAGACAAGAAAAAAGTTATAAAAGTGTATAAATAGGTAGTGCAAGAAACTCTCGACACCAATATGGTATAAGAGAAAAGAATAAGAAGAACTTAGTCTGGAAGAATTTTTCGAACTACTAAAAGCACAGGTGCTTTCACATACTGAAATGAAATATTTCTCATGAGTATGTTGCTCAACGCCATGTTGAACTGATTACTTCTATAAAACTAGTATTCTTTTTAATGTTTTCATAAGTTAACTTAAATTGATAGGAACTACACATCTCAAAATTATTTAATTCAAGTTTATTTGTTCTATTTTGAATAATAAGTTATAAGCCAAGCAATCTTTGCCTGGAAAAAATTAAATAGTTTTGTAAATTGACAATTTAGCAGAGTTTGATATTTTGAATGGCTTACAAAATTTGCGACCTTGATGCATGTCCGATCACTCCGTCATTTTGGATAAATGTCGTCCGCTCTAGTATCTCTTCCACAAAAAATAGTTATTATATAAATTGTGGACCATCAAAATCGCCCAAAAATCCTAAATATCAAATTTTGCTGAAAATCGTACGACACTCATTAATGACCAATAGAAAAATTTGTTCACGAGCCGTAACCAAGACAATAAAAAAATTTCTTGGAAATTTTTTTGTAGGTAGACCAACCTAACTGTGAGGGTCTGTGGCGTTACGATTTTCTTACCGAATCTGCATTCGAGCATTAATTCATATCCGGAAATTATTTTCGTGCATCCCAACAACGTCCTAATTTGCCCTCGCGTCCCGCTCGGGCAAATTAATACGACGTTGTTGGACCGCACTCAAAAAAATTTCCGGAAAGAATTAATGCTCTTATGAGATTATATGTGAAAATCGTACGACACTCATTAATGACCAATAGAAAAATTAGTTCACGAGTCGCAACCAAGACAACAACAAAAATTTCTTGGAAATTTTTTGTAGGTAGACATTACTTCTTTTTAGGGTTTGTGTCGTTACGATTTTCTTACCGAATCTGCATTCGAGCATTAATTCATATCCGGAAATTATTATTCGTGCATTCCAACAACGTCCTAATTTGCCCTCGCGTCCCGCTCGGGCAAATTAAAACGACGTTGTTGGAACGCACTCAAAAAAATTTCCGGAAAGAATTAATGCTTTTATGATATTATATGTGAAAATCGTACGACACTCATTAATGACCAATAGAAAAATTAGTTCACGAGCCGTAACCAAGACAACAACAAAATTTCTTGGAAATTTTTTGTAGGTAGATCAACCTAACTGTGAGGGCTTGTATCGTTACGATTTTCTTACCGAATCTGCATTCGAGCATTAATTCATATTCCGGAAATTATTTTTCGTGCATTCGAAAACATCCTAATTTGCCCTCGCGTCCCGCTCGGGCAAATTAATACGACGTTGTTGGAACGCACTCAAAAAAATTTCCGGAAAGAATTAATGCTCTTATGAGATTATATGTGAAAATTTTTAATTTTTAAATTTGAGTGATTTGTAACAACTTTTCTTAACACTTTTTTGCTCTATCTAAATCGCTACTATGACCTTACTTGAAACAGTACTTTCTATTTTAATTATAGTTGGCTATATTTTGGATTTTAAAAAATTCTATTCATACCAAAAGATGCATTGTCGTAGCCCACAAAACTGATAAAAAGTTTATATTGATTGCTTTTAAAACAAAAAAGGTATTTAAGTGTTCTCATGAAAAGTGAAACACACTGTACAACCGCGCAATCGTGCCCGTCGAATCAAATTTTCGTGATCTCTCAGGAGCATGTTCGGAGTTGTTTTCCTGGGTGGAATCACCAATTCTTTGTTCAACTTCTTCTTGGGTGTTTACTGGTGTTTGATAAACTATATTCTTCACATCCAAAAAAAGTCCAAAGGATTCAGATCGGGGGAACGCAGAGATCAAATCACAGGTCCGTAACGACCTATCCAGATATTTGGAAAATTTAAATGTAACCACTCCCGAACGTTAGCTGCAAAATGTGGTGATAGATTTTCCACTTTATTCAATGGTAGATTTTCTAATTGCTTTTCTAAATTGTCATTGAAGAATTGCAAAAAATTGTATAATATAATTGACAAAATTCCAACGCTTTTTGATAATCTTCTGGTAGAACAGTTTGCGCTTTCATGTAGTGGCAAGGATGTAGTCCTTCCTCGGTCAATATTTTAGAAACCTGAAAACGATTTTATTTATATTGATTCAAAATATTAAAAAAAGTTATTTAGGTGTCCTCATGAAAAGTGAAACACACTGTAGATAGAAACTGATGGACGCACATTAACAATCATGCTGTTCTGTTTGTTGTTATTTTGGTAAATAAATTAAATACTAAAAGATTTTTAAAGTATTGCGATAATTTTTAAACAGGATTTACATACATCATAACAAGAAACCCTTCAGTTAATCAGATGCTCATTTTAATGTCATTTAATCAACATCTCGTAGAATGCTTTTAGCATCGTTGCCAAATTGTCAAAAATGTTTATTATTAAAAACTGGTATATTTCGATACTGAAAAACCGTATATCGGTCGTATTTGCATTTTTGGTTTTAGTATAACGCCTATTTTTACCATATTTCTCATGTGGGAGGAATTTTGAAACACTCTCTGTTTAGGAATTATAAACTAATAACTCAAATGTTAATACAAAATAATATGACCTTCAAACAATTGAGATTGGGAGAGAAGGTAAAGCATAGAAAGTTTTTGTTTCATCATGTACCAAATATTCAGGTGATTGTGTGAGATATCTATTTTTATAAAAAATTCTTTTTGGGGCGTTTTTAAAGATTAATTTGGAATACTATGTTCGCAATTTCTTTGGATTAAAAATTAGAGGTTACATTTTTTAAACTTTGCGGCTAGTCCAAACTTTCGTCCTGCTAGCTCCAAAGAGATATTTCTTTATTGTTACTTTTTTCTGAAAAATTGATAGGAGATTTAGTGTTGTTAACCATTTAAGTAGGGCAACACATTTTTGAAATCATGTAGGTATGTTTCATACTTTAGTATTTATACTTACTTGTAAAGTTTGAGTACATATTTGAGAGCACGGTTTATGCGCTAACTTGTTAAAAACTGTTACATATGTTGTCTAGAAAGGTAGAATTAGTTATTCTTATTATTGTTAAATAAGTGATATGAAATCTTGAATTACGCGTTACACTCATGATATCGACCCCCAGTTTAAAAATCTGTAAAGAGATTTCCTCAGAAGTTCCCTCGCAAGTGGAGTTCTGACACTAAAATTTTGAAAAATCAAAGGCAAGTAGGGTAAGATATCTTCGTAACGCAAATTATATCAATTTGCAAATAAAAAGAGTATTGCAACAATATTCGAACCTACGGAACGCATTTAAATGAAAATGAAGCAGGCAGAGAGCCGCGCATCCGTCGATCGTATCCTGCCACTGAGCTCTGCTTCACATCACCGAGCAACAATTGTACTGCCCATTTTTGTTTTTTTTCCCACAACTATTACCATGTATCTGTTTGGTATTATTTTTGTCAAGTTTAAAGCCTGACGTATGTGCAAATTATTACCTTTACAGCGTAGAGAAGTATCTCTACGCCAAAATAAACAAAACTTATTTTGTAAGATCCTCACCGTTTATTTATTTGTCCGAAATTTTTTCGGTTTCATGCCGGGTAGAGATATAATCTGCATGTAAAATGTCGTCTTCCTATAACAAATAGTTTTTGAGTTATACTGCCAACAGACAGAAAAGATCTGTAAAAGGGTTTACACGAAACTTCTCTCGCTCGAGTTAGATCAATTTGCCAATTAAAAAAAGTGTATTCTGCTGGGATTTGAACTCCAGCCGTATCTGCGTAGCGATCGCAACCGCATCGATGAGACGTACTGCGCCATCCTGCTTTATTGAAATGAGTGCGACGCGCGCCTCTATTTAACGGGACAGTCTTACTGTTGAAACGTTTCGACTCTTTTGTGACATTATCCTGTATCTGTTGAGTCCTATTTTCGGCAAGTGTAAAGCCTGACCTATTTGAACATTATTAAGTCTATCTATTTCAAAGTTAACGCAAAAATAAACAACACTTAATTTTTTTAAGGTGCTTACCCTGTATATATTTATCTGAAATTTGGGTTTCATGTCAGATACACATATAATCTGCATGCAAAATATCGTCATCCTCCAATAAATAGTTTTTGAGTTACACCGCCAACAGACAGACAGACAGACATACAGACAGGCAGACAGACAGACAGACTGACGGAATTGAGAAAACTTGTTTTTCGTCATCTAGGGACCCTGAAACGTGAAGATCTGGAGAAATCTCGAAAGGTGATTTTTTCACGATTACAATACTTTCTTCGTCTATTAGGCCAAGGAAGTAAAAACAGGCGAAATTGAGAAAAACTGTTTTTCTCCATCTAGGGACCCTGAAAAGTGAAGATCTAAAGAGATCTCGGAAAGTGATGTTTTCGCGATTACAATACTTCCGAAACTACAGTTGTGGAAGTAGGGAAAGTAAGGTAGTCGTCGAAGGCGTGATGCTAACCACATTACCTAGTATGTCGTTAACGGTGTGCCAGATTGACTGGTTTTCTAAAAGAGATATTTTGGAGACCCTAACTCGCCTTATATCAGGCCATGTTCCTACTTGGGATGAAGTGCCCGAACTTTACTTACAATACTTCCTTCGTCTTTTAGACGAGGGATGTGAAAACCGGTGTGTATACGTATTAATTCGAGATTTAAGATAACCCTGTTTTTATTTAAATGCGATATTTACATTAGAAAGTTAGTGGATAGCGTGTGATATTTGTAAGAACTCTATTGAAGGACTAAAAAGAATAGTCAAAAGAAAATAATAATTATTTAAAATTCATTACTACAGTTAGGTACAAATGAATACAAACATGGGATGTTACGAGCATAGGCAATTATTATTAATTTAATTGTTAAGTGGGAAAGGCTAACTATGTACCTACAACAAATCCCTTCTTAAGTATTTAAATTGCTTAAATGCTCCATCTACTTTTCTTTTGTCTGTCGGCTTGTTCTTTTCACAAGACGGCTTACGATTTCCTCTATAGAACATATAACATACTTGCATGTTTATGGCCAAAGAAAAAGACCACGAGATTAAAATTTTACAGCTCTCGGTTATAAAGCAGCTGGAGCTGAAAGGGAAAAATTTCTAGCCCCGCTTATTCTGAGGAGATTTACGGCGACCTTATTTTTATATCATTTGTCTGTACCTGAGCGCTGACGACTTTTACGTTTCCATCTCAGAAACTGCTAATTTAGACGGCAATTAAACGCGGTCGTTGAGATTCCGCCATTTTAATTTATTTCTTACAAACATTTATTAAACTTTAAAGCCAGTCATGCGCGTCCACAATTAGAGAGAGCCGCGGCTCTTCTTGCGCAACATTCCGTTTTGTTTTGCCGCCACCACGAAGATTGCTTCACCAGAAACAGGCTACAATTAGGCATTATTATATTTTTTATTTGTCCCCGACCACTATAAGGCTGCACCGCCTTCGGCGAACAAACTTTAACAACTTAATTTCGGCTAGAGATTGGAGTTTTTGTTGCGTTTTTTGCCGGCAGAACGTGCAGTGTTGCCGCCAATTGCTCTATTATGTCGCTTCGGATGGAACTTCAAAAAATTCTTTGAAGGCGGTGCCGTTGACCCCCAAGTTTGTAATAACAAATTGACACCGGAGGGCTTTTTAAAACGCCCTTTATGGCGCGAAAATAACGTGTTTGGTTTGATTAACGGTTGCGCTTAAAAACTAATCTTGAGAGGGTTACAGATATACCTGCATTAGACGACTAATGTCTTAAAATTTTACCAGAAAACATTTTTTAATAATTAACTTTTAACTATCTCCGAACACAATACTAGCAAAAGGACCATGGCTTACAATATATAAATTTCTTATCATCAGTCAAAAAAAAGTGCATCTAATCCCAAATTTGAAACGCCTCGAACATACATCATATCTTGCAACAGAGCATACATTACTTTTTGGATATCTTTCACATTATTTTGAGTAAAATAGTTTTTATAAACATATGAGCATCTTAAACTGCTTGCTCGAGTATAAAAATTGTTTGTTTGCTTTGGACAAGTTTTAGGTTTCCGCCTTATCAGGTACCTTAAACACATTTGCGTTTGCCATGACCAAAAACCTAGACTTTTGCGGAGATTAAGGTACTCCGACCCTTGCAAGGGAGCCGACGATCCGAAAATTTGGATGGCCTAGATGAGTCCGGAGTCAGCTTATGTTATTAGATACGTCATTAAGGGATCAACTGCTCTGTCTGTCATCAACAAACCCCAGAATTTACTGCAAAATTCAAGGTGGTTGGTCAATTTCCCCACCCCTTCTTCAATCCACAAAAACAGACAAGGAACAAGAAAATTCGATTAGATCTTTAGTTTAGTTATTGTTTGCTACCCGGTGAGTTATATAAGTGAAATCCACCATGAGTGCATTAACATTTATCACTAATGAAAAACAAAAGGAGTTTCTAGATAGATTTAAATATCGTCTTAACAAAGAACTGTCTGGTGGTCTGAAATGTTGTGTGTATTCAATTAGTAGAAATAAAAAGTGTCCGGCCTATTTGAACACAGAGATTTACTAAAAATTGAAGAAAATTTTTGAAGAGGCTGACAACATGATCAGCGAAACATCAAGTTTAAATCGACGACCATGCCATAACCAGCAAGAAGCTACCATTAAATAAAGAACTTGTTATTATTGATTTCTAAAATTGTTTAGCCTTTATAAATGTTTGTGCATCATTTAAAACCAGTTTTAGAAATATATTTCAATTGTTTTACGGTTTGCTCAGAAATTTTATTCATTTAAAAATACGATGAAAGCGTAGATGAGCTGTGTCAAACAGGCTGAAAACGTCTCTCGCGTAGCGGAACCCATAAACTAGTGGATCTTGTAAATCAATTGTGTCTGTGTCCTTCAGGAGTCAAAGTTTATTTATGTACGTCGCGCTAAGCGAACTTTATAAAAACGAACTTCCCTAAAACGTCGGACTGCAGTTCTATAAACAGCAGGCATTCAGTATCAGTACAACGTGAGAATCGTGATCAACAAAGACATTCCAGATAGGTTTACGAAAATACCCTTGGTGTCATTCAAAAGAGCCAATTGTAGAAGCAATAAACTGACGAGCATTCGAATCGACTAGCAATGGGCCAGGCAAAAGTGAGAGTAAACCATTTCTGAGACAGACCGTGCCCAGCGAACAATGGATCATACACTAGAGCCGAAAAAATGGAATTCCCCTACGAGGAGAAAGTTATAGCTCGTACCCAGGCTAGACAATACATATTGTATTCAAAGAATAAGAAATCCTTTTTCTTGCATAGGTGATCTGTATTTAAGTGTAGATACTCTGGGATTTCAGAATTGCATCTCAAGTCGCCTTGTGTCACTCTGATTAAGACGAGGGCACGGGTCAGATTCATTAGCCTTTAATTTCCAAATTAGATTCCGGTATTCGTTCATACTTAATTCACTATTCATATTTGTATGTTAAAACATATTGACCTATTTTTACGTTTTTAATTTGTGTTTTAATACAAATAAAAGGACTGTTATTATTTTCCGTATTCGGTTACACTGTATTGAACGAATTTCATTTCAAAATGGTGAACCCGCTAAGAACACCATAACAGTTCCGAAAGTGCAAACCACTTTAAGAGTAAAATATTATATGAATTTTTCTTTTAAAAGTTTTAAAGACGTCATAAGAAAAATATTATTACACTTGAAAAATTTGTTCAAATATAAAATTTCCATAGGAAATATTGATTCTTATTTTTTGCAACATTACTTCTATTAAAAAGTATAGCCATACAATTTTCAATTTTAATAAAGATACGAATAAAGTTTATTTTCCTTGTCAAGAAAACGAAGAACAATTAAATACAAAAATCAAAAAGTTTGATTTAGAACATAGAACGGTGCATGCAACTTAATTTACACAATCAACAAAATGAAAACCAATAACTTAAAGAATGTGTTCAAACAAACCACCATTTTCTGGGAGGTAGGCCTCTAATCTATTTGAAAAACTATCTTCGACCTATGCTGCATTACAAATGTGATAATTTACGTTACGAATTTGCTCTTTCTTGTCATCTCTAGTGACTGCGGCTTCGAAGAGAAAAAAATCGCCGGATAATTGGACCACTCTTCCGATCCACCGATTCTGCCTCGAATATCTAAATATCACCGCACTCTTTTCTTCTATAACAATGAGCGATCCACTGACATGTTGGTCCCACATCCCACAAGTACAGGCGTGTCTGACATAGGCGTAACTATTGGGGGGGGGGGGGGGGGGGGACAAGCCCTCTTACATTCCATTATTCTTTCTCTTTGTAGTGTGTAATATATAATTACTAAATTTTAGATCAAATCGACGATGAATGGGCAAATTTATATCTTAATTTGAATATTTTTAATTTTTTTATTCAAAATTTCGTCAAAAATGAATAAAAACATAGATATGATATCACTTGCACTACGTGTTCGTGAGCTCAACATCTTTTGGTGCATAAACATATGTTTAATTCACTTGGCGTATAATATTTATTAAAATCTGCTTTTATTTTAAACCCACACGTTCTTTAATTTTCTGGTTATATTACCTTTTACTTCCTTTTACGATAAAGGAAGTATTGGATTCACCCCAAAAATTCTAAATTGAGTTTTCAACAGATCTTCACGTTTTAGAGATCCCAAAAAACATTTTTTTTCATTGGTCTGTCTGTGTGTCTGTCTGTCTGTCTGTCTGCCTGTGAACAGAATCTCTCAAAAACGAAAATAGCTATGACGTTGAAACTTCATATACTATAAGTTTTGTGTCCTATGTAGATACGACAGCAAGCTTTTGAAGAAAATCGCATAACGGGAAGTAGGTGTTTACTCTTGGAATTTTTCAGTTTTTTTCGATTTTTTCAAAAACTACTCTAACGATTTTTTTCTAACTTTACATTTTTATTACATTTTTAATGTGTATTGATGTGAGCTAAGTGATTTTCCAGTTGAATACTTGTAAAGTGGGCTTCTCTTGTTTTTCTTCTATTTTTTTTATTAACTCCTATTTTAAATAGAACACCCGGTATATTATTACATTTTTGAACTCAGCTTGAAATTTTAGAGAAAATTTGTCTCTTCAACTGACGCTCTATTTTGTACCGTTTTTATAGGATTTGTAATTTTTGACAAATGCTTAAAAATTAAAAATGAAATTTTTTACTAATTATAAGTTCGCTGTAAAAGAAAGTTGTGTGAGTGTATCACACTAGATTTTTTTACTTAAAAACATTATAGTATAAATACCATATGTTGGACGGATGGCTCTAATGAATAATCTATATGCAAGAGAAAACATTATTAGTTAGCTAGTAATTACTTTGAAAAGACTGTTTTCGTCTGAATATTTTTTTTAGTTAATTGTGCACCAACTTTGTTAGTTTCTCTTAAGTTTTCTATAAATAAAGGACCAATTCATGTGCACAGAAAAATACAATGGCAATTATTTTATATGCGGTTAAGTAAATTAGCTGAAAACTTGAGTGCATCGCTAACTACTCCCTGCCTATTATAAGCTCATCCAGTTCAGACTTACGGTGACTTGCTATTTGGATGTTAACCTGGCCTATACAGTTGAGTGTAGAGCTTTGAAGAGTACGATCCAGAATTTAATGTTTAATGGTGTTTTATGTAAGCACAGAGGATTTTGTGGTGCTTGAATTTCCACAGTTGCTAGCCCAAGATAGAACAAAGAGAAATCGCAATAACAATTAAGAGGATATTGATGTTTTCAGGAAGTATTTGCTTCGACGATACTGAGATAAGAATCAAAAACGAGTAAATGGAAACCAAGTGATGCTTCCTAAAAATCTGTTTCTCCTGGAATATCTTTTACCGTCAACCTCATTGAGTTGCAAGAGGTACTCTATACATTTGTTATGTTGTTTATGAACCAAAAAATAATTTATTGATATGCTCCCTAGACATGTAGTATTACGATGGTAACACCCATAATTTATATAAACCAATAGATCAAGTGCGCAATGGAAATAAAACTTGCAATGAAACAAGTGTTTGTTGTTTTCTAGTTTAACAGTTCAATTTAGTTTTGATAATTGCAACAGTTATTACACAGTTAATTTTAAAATAAGTGTTGTGCATCAAAAATGAATTTACCGAGAGAGAATTTTCGAGCCATGATTTACTATGACTTTAAAAGTTCCCTGTTTTGGATGACTTCGTGCTGCTTTGGTGACCAAGCGCCTTCACATCAGAGGACTGTTTATTGTTGGTTTATTTAATTTAAATTGAACGAGTTTTAGTCAGCTACGATTTTTGTGAAAAAGGATCAATTTCTGCAGTTACCGATACGGACATAGACGCTGTGCAAAAAATTATTCAATAGGACAATCGAGTAACATATAGAATTATTAAAAGCATCTTGGACATTGGCATGACTGCAATAAAGAAGATTTTACATAATCATTTGGGTGTAAGAAAAGTCTGTTGTGGGTGGATACCACATAGTTTAACAGAAACACAAACACAGCATGTGGATTGGTATAAGAAATATGATGAAAGTAGATCTAAAGCAGTTTACATCATAACTGGTGACGAAAACTGGATATATTCATTTGAACCCGAATCTAAGCGGCAGTCTGCACGATGGAAGTTTCCAACGGATCCTAATCCAGTTAAAGTGAAGAAATCTCGAAGAGTTAATAAGAAAATGATTGCTTACTTTTTCAAAATCAGGACCTATCACAACTGTCGTGCTTGAAAATAGAAGTACGGTTACCACAAAATGGTACAGAACAGTAAGGCTGCCAGACGTTATTCAAAAAGCTCGTTTTGCGGCGCCCAAGGAAAGAGATCGTTCTGCACCATGGCAATGCTTTTAGTCATACCGCACATCAAACAAAGTAATTTACGTAACAAGTATAGAAAGTGGAGCTTTTCAGTACGAGTGAGATGTTTCCGGAAGAGGCCGTTAGGCCGAGTCCGGAATTTCGAGACGAGTATGGAAAAGCCACTTTCATACGAGTTTCGTACAATATTTTTTCGTACACTAGCATACAAAACGGAATACTAAATTTATCCTCGTATATAGCAAATAAGTAGAGTAATATTAATGTAATGTAATATTATATGTGTTGTAACTAAGGAAACGTACGGCAAAGTGCTACTTTGCCGTACGAATACCGCAAAATACTACTTTGCCGTACGAATACCGCAAAGTGCAACTTTCTGATTAATAAATTGTACGGCAAAGTAGCTCTTTCAATGCTAGTGTACGAAAAAATAATTTGTAGAGTCTTCCGGATTAAAATTGCTAAGTTATCCCCCATATAGTTCCAACCTAGCACTTTCCGATTACTTTCTATTTCCTCCATTAAAGGATAAAATTCGTGGTGTGCGATTTTGAACTCCCTAACTAAGATGCTGTGGAAAGCTTCAAAAACCGTGTTTCTCAAGTGACTCAAGAAGAGTGGAATTTATGTTTTGAAATTTGGTTTTACCGAATGCGTAAATGTTTCAAGCTTAAGGGCGAATATTTTGCGAAACAATAATAAAAACAAATCTTGGCTATAAAACTTTTGTTTTATTAGATTGCAGAAATTTACGGGACTACCCGCGTATTACAGCGTCAAAGACCAATCAAATAAATGTATGCGAAAGAGCTATGTATGCGCGTAAATTCATTTCTTTATAGGTATACATAGGTATTTACGGTGGTTGGTTGGGGCGGCCTGCCCCCCCCCCCCCCCCCCCCCCAGCCAAAAAATCCTAATTACGCCATTGGTGTCTGAAGACACGCATATGTCTCTTGTATAAGTTTCCCTACTATAGCGAATTACCTCAGAATGTACTCAGTATATTGTACTGATGTGGCTTATCATAGTCTGCTATAAACGACTTCTCGGAACCTCAAAACCCTTTTGCAAATATAAGGCTAAGCAAACTGCTTTATTCTTTGATTTCTTGTATTTGACTTTGACGAGTTATTGTTTTGTATATAAGTGTTCTTACGTCACTTTTGTTCCTTACTATATCCTTGCTCAGATTCTCCCAATTGTGGCTTTTGCACTTTCGCTCTGTAATTTTTGCAAGCGTTTTTCTTGAAAATTGAGGATATGTATGCTTGTTTTAGATTAGATTAGATTAGATTAGATTTCACGACTGCCTTTTGCTGGCATGCGCACGTCAGCCCTTTGGGCTTTTTGTACTGTCGGGAGTTTTTAAGTTAGCAGGCCGACATCCGTATCTTTTACTAGACTTGCAATGTCCCCTACTAGCTTGCGGTTGTCAATAGAGTTAAGGCTCCAATCGGGTTGGTGTCTTTTACGCTCTAATGCTGGGCATTCAAAGAGGATATGATAGGCTGTTTTATCATCCTCTTAGCATAGTCTGCAAACAGGTTCATCTCTATAGATATGGATTCTGTGCATAAATTCTCTGAATGCTCCAGTGCCTGTTAGTAGACTGTCTACTTGCTTGATTCGAGTTCTGTTCAGTCTCAACAGAGTTTTGGTTGTTTGTGGATTCGGAGTTTTTAGCAATCTTTTGCAGTGTGTTGCTTGATTGTAGTTTCTCCACCTTAGTTGGTGTGCAGTATTGACCCACTCATTAATGGCTGAGCGGGCTTGGTTTTTCTGAATGCTTAGACCAGGTTCTGGACCGGTCATTGCATTACGGGCTGCTTCTTTTGTGAGCTTGTCCGCCTTTTCGTTTCCTTCAATACCTTGGTGACCTGGCATCCAGCATAATTTTACTGTATTTCCCTGGCTTAAGGTTTGAAGTTTGGATTTGCATTCCTTGACCAGTCTCGATGAAGTACTGAAAGCGTTTAGCGCTTTCAGTGCTGCCTGACTGCCTGAGAGAATGTGTATGCCTCGATTGAGCAGCTTCTTTTCTATGCTGATGTTTGCGCATACGTTAATAGCTTGTACTTCAGCCTGAAAGATGTTTCAAAACTTTCCTAGACTGACTTTTTCGTTGGTTCTAGGATTGGTACTTTACACACCGGAGCCTGTACCCCCTTCAAACTTAGATCCATCAGTGTAAAAAATGATGTTCTTATTTGTTGGAGTTGGTAGTTGGTCCGGATTCCAACTTGTGTGTACAGTAAAATTCTTTTCAAAGTCATAGGCTTTGATTATAAGATCAGAACCCATTTCTAATATTGGGTTGTTGATGTGTGACATGATCTTGCCATGTCCTAGATTATTAGCTGTGGTCATCCAGTGACCAGTACTTTGTAATCTGTAGGCTGCCATTCTGGCTTCACCTTCCAAGAAGATGTGCAGAGGTGGCAGATTTAAAATAGCATTCAGTGCTTGTCCTGAGGTGCCTTTAAAGGCTCCAGTGATGCACCGATTAGCTAGCTGCTGATTTTGTGGATCGCAGTTGCTTGTTTTATTTTGGGCCACCAGGCGATTATTCCATATGAAATTATTGGTCGAACCATGGTTTTGTACAGCCAGAGGGTCAGTTCCGGTTTGAGCCCCCACGTACTACCTATGGCTCTTTTCCCAATTACTAATGTTTGTATGCACCTGGTGATTGTTTTGTCTAAGTGGGAGTTCCAAGTTAGTTTGGAATCGATGGTTAAACCTAAGTACTTAACCTCGTTCTCCCAGTTGACATTTGTCTCAAACAGTTTTATGTTGATTCTGTTCGTGATGTTCTTTCTACGAGTGAAAGCAACGAGAGTGGCTTTGCTGGGATTAATTCTAAGATTATTCTCTAGACACCACTCTTCGGTTATCTTTAGTGCTGATTTCATTACATTGTCTACGGTTCTTTGGTATTTACCTTGAATCAGTATGACAATGTCATCAGCGTATCCTTGAGTGTAGTAGCCTTTGTTATTAAGTTGGATCAGCAGTTCATCAACTGTGAGGCACCACAGGAGTGGAGAAAGAATTCCTCCCTGTGGACATCCCCTTGTCGCCTGCAATGTCTTTTCCTTGTCAAATAACTTGACTTTTACAACTCTAGTGTTGAGCATTGCCATAGTCCATCTTGTCGTGGTGTTATCGATCTGATGATTTGTTATTGCTCTTTCAATAGAGTGGTAGGAGGTGTTGTCGAAGGCACCTTCTATGTCTAGAAATGCTCCGACTGCGTACTCCTTGTACTCCAAGGTTCTCTCAATTTTCCCCACTAGTTGGTGTAGGGCGGTTTCACATGACTTCCCTGTTTGGTAAGCATGTTGATATTTGTGAATCGGGAGTGAAGTTAGGGCTTCCTCCCTCCAGTACCTGTCTACTAATCTCTCCAACGTTTTAAGGAGGAATGACGTTAGGCTGATAGGTCTGTAAGATTTAGCTTCTGCATAGCTGCTCTTACCAGGCTTAGGGATAAACACTACTTTAGTCACTCTCCAGGCTTGGGGAATGTAGCCTAAGGCAAGACTTGTTTGGAACATGTCTTTGAGTGGGTTCAGCAGTATATCTATCCCTTTCTGCAGCATTACGGGTTGCATGCCGTCGTTTCCAGCAGATTTGAAAGGGCCGAAGAGGCTAGTTGCCCATCTAATCCTTTCTTTGCTGACTATTCTCTTAGCTGTTTCCTAGTCTTCCTTCCTAGGGGTATGATTGGGTTCAGCCAGAGTAGGTTGTTCCACTGCTCCGGGTAGGTGAGTTTTTATCAAAAGAGATAAAGTCTCCTCTTCCGTTGTAGTGTATTCTCCGCTTTCTTTTTTAAGAGTGCCTACTGGGTTCATGGCTTGCTTTGAGATGATTTTGTGGAGTCTAGCTGTGGATCGCATGGTCTCCACCTCCTGGCAAAACTTTTTCCAGGCTGCTATCTTAGCTGCCTTGATCATTTTGCCATAGTCTGTGAGAGCCTTGTGATAGTTCTCCCAGTTATTTATGGCTTTAGACCTGTTAAACAGACGTCTGACTTCTTGTCTGGTCTTTTCTAGGTCTTTATTCCACCAATTTGTGTGTTTTTTGCTCTTTGCTGACTCGGGTCTATTAGAGGACAGCTACTTTGAAAGGAGTCAATCATGGCCTCTTTTAACCGGTCAGCATTTGAGTCTAAAACTACTTTATTGGGAGATCTGAACTTTAGGTGTTCTATCTTCTCTTGTAGTTTTTGTTTATATAGGTACCAGTCCGTCTTTCTTGGGTTGTAGTAAACTATTTGACTTACTTCCCGTTGAGACAGTTCAAAGGTTATATAATTGTGGTCAGAGAGTGATGGTTCGTCTGAAACTTGCCATTTATTCACTGATTGACTAATTCTCATAGTGGTTATGGTAATATCTATAACTTCATGTCTATTAGAGTTATAAAAGGTTGGAGTGTTACCTTTATTGACTACTACTAGATTGTTAGTTAAGATAAATTCTAAAAGTGACTAACCTCTTATGTTGCAGTTGGTGCTGCCCCAAATGGTGTGGTGAGAGTTTGCGTCGCAGCCTAGGATGAGGTCTAGATCGTCTTGGGAGGCAGATGATACTAGGTTCTCTAGTTCCTCGCTAGGCGGTGGGTTCCTGGAATCGGATGGACGGAGCTTATAATGGCTTGGTCACAATCTTCATCGTTATTCCATTTAATTTTAATTGTGGTTATGTCTCTAGAACAGAATTCCATTAGTGGTAAACAGTCTAGATTATTTCTTATAAGTATGCATGTTCTAGGACTTGCATGATTATAAATAAGCTTACCTTTAGCACCCCCTAATCCACGGACTTGTCCCTTAACTATCCATGGTTCTTGGATCAGTGCTAAATCGATGTCATCTGCTAGCAGCTTTCTGCTTAGATTTGCAGTGGCTGCTTTGCAGTGGTGGAGGTTAATTTGCACTACTTTCAGGTTCTTCTTTCCTATCCTTGGAGCGGATAAGGAAAGTGACCTTGTTGAGGCCTAGGTGCGCTACACAGTTGATGGATGTTAGTGCTTGTTTTGCCCTGTCATCTATCATTGCTGCGAACGTTCTACCGCCATCTTCTAGTGGAGTGACGTTGAGTATTCTCCAGGTATCGGTTTGGAGATCTGCCTTCCGTTTGTTCTGTTTTCCGATCAAACGGAGAATAACCTCGGGCTTCTGTTTGTCGTACCACTTGGGGACGTTGAACACTACCTGGACGGAGTTAATAACTTTTGCCCGCTCTTTTACCTCCAGCTTGGCATTGGTCCACGGGTGCAGCTTAGGTACTTGCTCACTTAACCAGTGTTTTGTGAGTTCGTCCTTGCACGCAACCACGTATGTACCAGCTTCGAGATAGTGGCTGGTAAAGAGAGGTGTGTTCTCTTCTTCTTCCATCTGGAAGATGAGATTTATCAGACTGTCTCTGACTAGGTCACCTTGTTCCTTTGTCAGTTTGACGTCTGGATATGCAGCAGGGTAGATGGCCATCTTCACCGTAGTGGCTGCCTCAGCAAAATCAAGCTTGCTGGTGCCTGCCTTGGGTGAGGTCGGCTTGTCTACTTTCTGCGTGGGCCTCTTTTTGGCGTTTGCCGGGGAGGGAGTGGCTTCGTCAGAGCGTTGCCTCTTTTGTCCCTGGTTGGTTGCAGGTTTTTCAGATTTCGAAGCTGGGTCTGCTGCCCTTTTCTTCTCCATCTTCTGTTTTCTTTTAAAGTTTGGGTCGTACTTAATGCCCTTGGCTTCGCAGGCTCGCTTGGCGCGTTCTCTGCGTTCCTTGGCTGTAAGTTGGACCTTTTTGAGGGACACTTTGCCTAGTTTATCGGCTATGTCCTCTCCGGTTGCGGCCTTTTCCTGCTCGGAAGACTGTCCTTGAGTGGAAGTCTGGACTGTCAACTCTGCAGTAGAGGCACACTGTTCCATTTTTATCTCGGTCACCGAAGTCTGAGCATCAGTGATCGGAAGCGGTGATGACTCCATCAGTGTGTCGTCTTCACCCTGTGAAAAAGCAGTTGTTAAATCCATACAAGTGAGTATTTAATTCAACTGTAAGAGGTTTGGCTAAATACTTCTGGAGGGCGCCTGGTATCCAGAAGGCTCCGTTCATGACGCATATTATAAGCCCCTGCGCCTACACGTGTTGATGCTCTGCTTTGCACGGGTCGCATAACATATTCGAAAGGGGATTTTGGAAGCAGAAAGGCTGATCTTCTAGACAGCCATGCATATCTTGAGCCTGGTCCCCCGCCGTGAGATTTAGGATTTTTATTGAGGTTTTCTCCTCTTGGTCCGGGCGGTGAAGCCAAGACCCCCAGCACAGATATCTCCAGTAATACATGCCTACAGCAGAGATATCCATGTATGGTATAACGGCAATGACGTGACCAGAGGTTCGTCTTTGCCGGCATCGTTATCCCAAGTGCAGACCCTTAGCCACGACACGACAGCTGGGCTTGGGGGATGTTTATCGACTTCCCAGTCTAGATCCGCGGGGTTCAGTCTCAACGGGGCCACCACGAGAAGGATGCAATCGCTAGGATCGCATATCACTGATCGTTGCCAGTGATACCCTGCGGTCTTCCTTGTTGTCAGGCGGGAGGTGCAAGACCTGATCAACTTGGCTGCACTGCCTCGGCATGAATCTTCACAGCGTTTATAGCCGTTCAGTTCAGCTGGCAATGCTCGACCTCATCGACTTCAAAGGTGCATATGACAACGTAAAACGACCACCATTGTACAAAATAATGACAGAACTAGAAATCTCAAAACAAATGATTAAATTAATAAAAATGACTCTCGAAGGAACGGAAAACTTAGTACGTATCAAAGGCAACACATCCGGAAAGTTTGCAACAAACCTGGGGCTACGTCAAGGAGACCCACTATCAACACTCCTTTTTAACATAATACTTGAGAAAATAGTAAGAGAAAGTAAAATCAACAGACAAGGAACTATATTCAGAAACTCGCACCAATGCCTAGCTTACGCAGATGAGGTCACCATATTAGCAAGAACACAGCAAGAACTAAAAATGATAGTAAGAAAATTCCTACACGAACCAAGAACACTGGGTCTAGAAATCAACCCACAAAAAACAAAATATATGGTGATGTCCAGAAATAAAAGCAGAATAAACAGCAACTTAATAATAAATGATGAACAAGGCGGACAATACAACCTCGAAAAAGTACAGAACATCAAATTCCTGGGAACAGAAATAATGGGAAATGGAACGAAGACATAGAAATAGAGAAGAGATTAATGGCAGGAAACCGCAGTGCAGGAGCATTACAAACGGTGTTTAGTGCAAAAAATGTGGCGAGAAAAACAAAAACAAACATATATAAGACAATAGTGAGACCAACTGCAATTTACAAGTGTGAAACATGGACATTAACGAAAAAGACTCAGGACAAATTGGAAATCTGGAACGAAAAATTCTGCACAGAATATACGGAGGGAAAAAAGAAGCTGGCCAATGGAAACGAAGAACTAATCAGGAAATACTAGACATGTACAACGAACCAAACATATTGACAATAGTACGTAGACAACGACTCACGTGGATTGGTCACATAGCACGAATGGATGATAACAGGACAACAAAAAAAGCATATATGGAAGAACCGGAAGGCACACGCAGAAGAGGAAGGCCAAAAGAAAATAGAAAGAATGTGTAGAAGCCGATTTACTAGCCATAGGAGCGAAAGACTAGAAAAATATAGCACGGAATAGGAAGCAATGGAAAGCAATGATTACCCAAGCAACGGGCCTCTAAGGCATATAACGCTGTATAATAATAAATTAAATAACCAAGTTAACGAAAAGAGAGTGTGTCCTGGGTTATTTGTGGAAGTTTCTCTTTGCATTGGGCTTCCGCACAGATAGATGCGAGGCGTCAATTTGGTCCAGTGGAAGCCAGGGTATTTGGATGTTATTCTACGAAGTCCAGTTAGTGTTATAAGTTGGTGTACAAGTGTATCAGCAGGCAACATATGTGTAGTGCACCGGAGCCCTACATTCAAGGCCCCCAGCTTCAGTGAAAGTGATTCGGAAGGTCATCGAGAGTTGCAGCCGATATCCAGGTGGGTTCGAGTGCAGATTTAAACCTCGCTAACTGCATGCCGGCAACAACGGCTAGTTCAGAGCATCGTGGGGGGTCCAGCTCGGGGCAGGTACCCCTAGATTTATCGCAGAAGCCATCAAAAGGTCAGATTTGCCACGTAAAAGTGTTATGTTTGTAAATGTGCATCTCTTGGCACCCTTTTTGAGCATCACTTCCGGTCGTGGCGTGGGTAGTAGTGTTTTGTTTTATGACGCGGAGTACTTACGTTCGATTATTATTGAATAGCAACAGCGTTAATTGCATGAACATCAACGATTTAATTAAAATTCGGAGCTTGTTTATGTACTTTTGGCACGATGAAACCATCTTGAAATATTGAAGGTTCCATCCGTTAGAAATACCACGCTTGTAAAATCCCATCAGTTAGTGCTTGCAAATCAATGTTTAATAGGACTTTAAATAATTAATAGAAGTAGAATAGTAATAATTAATAAACGTAGAATAGTAGTAATTAATTTTTGATGTAGCGACCTAACCCTGAGAGAAAATCAATTTAATTATAAATAAGAGATTTAATCAAATATTAGGTGGACACGTTATAATAGTGGATATAATTAGAGCCGATTTATTAATTTAAATTCATTAAACCCATAATAGATCATTAAAAAGGATAACAATATACAGGTTGATTGTAAATTAGTTGAATTTCTTCATTGTTGTAACAGATAAAAAAAACATTTAAAAAAGTTATACGATTTTCTGTGGCACATAGTTTAAGAGTACAAACAGAAATACCCGATTTCCGGTTGCACCAGGAGTTTAATTATTTTTGGTTTTGATTACAAAACACCCTGTATTTTTTAAATGAATTTGGTAGTTTTATGAAATTATATTTGAAATACTATTAACCAGCTATAGGCCTGGGATTAATAATTCACGAGCTATTAGCGTTTAAAGTTATATAACCAATAGCACTGAGCCTGAATACAGGCTACGAAAAAAACAAATAAACATGTAATTTAAGTTAGTCTTCAAGCTTTGCATTGGTTTGAATAGATACCTGCCTTATTGAAATATGAGGATTTTCTCTGAAATGCGTCAACACAGTATCTTCATTAGAAAATTCCCTATTTCTATTTTGCCTATGTATAGGTTGTCCTGGATTTGTAGAGAAACTTCCGTAAGTTTGCTATTTCATTTGCAGTTTAGCAAATGTACGAAGATGCGGCTGTTGGTTCTGAGGGTAGCAATTTCGATACATATCGGCCGGTTGTTGAAGATTTTTCAGACACTGTTACGAATGCTTTATTAACTACTAACCTATTCATACATCGCTATCTCAATACAACTATGTACGATGTGTTGTCTGACTCTAACCTACCACATCCTTCCCTTTAACATTTTTTTTCTTCGTTTGGAAGACAGTAATATAAAGATTACAAATACAAACTTAATACATAATATTGTTTACAGTCACAATAAGACAGTAACATAAAGATTACAAATATATATGTAATATATAATATTGTTTACAGTCACAATAAGAACTTATTACTAGAGATGAGTATTAACATTTAAGATTAGTAGTAACCTAATTACAACTCATAATCAGCTAGCTTAATAGGAATTTTCCTATCACGTTGTGGCCTATGCATCTTAATGCTATTGCTACTTTCTCCTTCTGTTTGACAATTTTGTTCCCTAATCTCATCCGACCTATCGCAACTGGTTTTAACATCTGTCTGTGTGTTTCTATATGTAGGCACTTTTTAGGATTTTGTGACTGACAGTGTTTGTAAGTAGCACGTTTGCTGGAGCTTGGTTCAACTTCACAGTCCTTAATCTTTTTTATAAATTTTCTATTACGTACAAGAATTGAACTACCCTCCAACATAATTTTATATGACCTGATGCCTACCTTTTCACACACTTTTACTTTTTGCAACTCAGGTAATTGTGAAACACCTCTCTTGTCAAAATCATGTTTCTGTTTACTCTGTGACTTATCAATAAATTTATCAAATGTCTGTTTATTATATGCTTTAGGTTCGAAATGAAAATTTGTTTGAGGAAGTATGCTTCGTAAATTACGACTCATTAAAACATTGGCAGGAGAATGTTTCCTATCTATAGGTGTATTGCGCAAGTCTAATAATGCTAGATATGGATCTTTTTGATCTATAATTCATTTTAAAAAAATGTTTTTAACAGTTTGAACAGTACGCTCAACCTGACCGTTTGACTGTGGATATCTGGGTGATGATTTTACATGTTCAAAATCCCATTCTTTAGCAAACTGTTTAAATTCATAACTACAGAATTCTGGTTCATTGTCTGAGCATACTATTCTCGGTATCCCAGAACGAGCAAATATAGATTTCAGTTTTATTATGATATTATGGCTTGTCAAATTATTATTTAGATGTGCAACTTCTACATACTTTGAATAGTAATCTATGACTAATAAATATGCCGCATTGTTAAGGTGGAATATGTCGCACCCACTTTTATAGAATGGTACTTTTATGATTTCATGAGATACCATAGGTTCAGGCTTTTGTGAATTACTCTGATTTAGACAAATGTGGCATGACAAAATCATATCTTGTATACATTTTGACATTCCCGGCAAGTAAAATGATACATTTGCTTTAGATACTGTTTTGCTGATGCCCATATGGCCATAGTGTAGCTTTTCCAGTATTTCTTCTCTGCATGTTTTTGGTACAATTAACTTTTGACTTTTATACACTAGTTCATCTATTGTAGTTAATTCATGTTTAAATTTGTAATAGAATTTAACATTTTCAGGTAGGGCTTTTAATTTATGTGGCCAGCCATTACTTATATAAAATTTCAACTGCACCAAATCATCGTCTAAATTTGTGTGCTCTCTCAGGTAATTTCGTTTCTCTGCTGAAACATTTAAATACATTGAAACCAAGCAGACTTGCGCCTCGGCTTCAATATCTAAATTTTCATCAAAGACTTTATCTATAATAAACACTCTCGACAGAGTGTCGGCCAGAACCAATTCTTTGCCTGGTTTAAAAACTAATGTAAAATCATATTTACGTAGCTGAATTAGAATTTTTTGTAACCTAGGTGGACATACGTTTACAGGTTTTTTTATGAATGTCTGGGGTATGTCAGCGCGCGGGTGCCACCCCATTAGGGGAGGGTTGGACACCTGTAGTCCCGGAGGGGGACAACCTCCTTAAAAAAGTTACGTAGGGGCCCACGCTAGAGGGTACGGGAGGAGGCATCTCCTGAGGCGCCTTAGCCAGACCTGTACCTTGCTTCAACTTGTCTTGGGTCAGGTCTCCCCCTTTGTTTCTACTTACCCTTCTCTTCGGTCTCTCGCGACCAAACTCTTATTCGTTTTCAAACCCCGACGCTATTAGGTTAACCGAGGGCTAGGGGTCTTTCAGTCCTTCACTATTTCTTTTCTATTCCTTCCCGAGCGAGACGTTGGAACTCCTGAAGTAGGGGGAACTTCCGGGGACTCACCGTTTTGAAGCGTGCCCACGTCGCCGTAAACCCGGACCACGATGTGGGAACGTAGGGGCTAGCCACTCCGAAGCTTGGATGTTGGGAAACCAGAGGTCTCTTCTCGATGAACGGAGGGAAGACAATGGACGCCCGGCCCCGCACCCGCGAGGTTCCGGCTGTGGGGAAAATATATAGGCCGTTCACCACGAACGTGGTTTACGTTGAAATAAAGTGAAATAAGGCTTCTATTAAAACTTTTAACGTGTATTTAGAAGGTAATAAAAGGGCTGGCTACCCTAAAAAAATTCAAATTGCAAAAGTTTACTATAAATACGATGGAGAAAGAGTTTCGAGCTGGCGATGTGGATGCTAGAGGAGATACAGAAGACCCCTTTGCAAGGCGAAGCAGATTGTCGCGAAGTCCACCCAAACCTAGGGCACATTCAGTCGCTACTATGGAGTCAGACCGGATACTGGTAGTCAGAAGTAGTCCCGAAATGCAGCCGCAACTAGAACCCATAACAAAGAAGAGGAAATTTGGAAATAGCCCGCAGACAACAACTCAAGGGAGGGTGGACGAAGATGAAAACAACATGAAAACAGTAAAAAGTGTTCTAAAGGGACTCCGACATAACATTGAAAGACTACAGAAAACACTAGAAAACTCATATAATCCTAAAAATGAAATAAAAGACTCTGCCCAACATCTAACAATGTATATTGGAAAGATGACAAGATTTGACGAGCTGGCTAATCGACAGCATGGAATCGTACTGTGAAAACAAAACGACTAAAGAGGACAGAAAAACCCAAACCGACGCTACCTACCAGACAACCCCGAAAGTACAGAACATAAGCACACAGACATGGAGCGAGGAGGAGATGATAGCGAACATAGAAACAAGCAGAAATATCGAGGATGCAACAAAACTAGAAGAGGTAATGGGGAAAATATGGCTAGAAGAGGTATATGCGCAAACACAAACGACACAAGGAAACCCACTAACAATAGCAAAGGATGACGTCGCAATAATATTAATTGGCGAAGAGCAGAGAATGGAAAAAGGTCTCCCCAAACAATTCAAGAAAAGTATCCAGAATTTATGGAACTCGGAGAACGGGGACTGACGACGATCAAGCAACAAAAGCCAAAGTAGGAGGAGAAGGGAGACAGTGGGAAAAGAACATACACAAACTAAACATATCGGAAAATGTAGACCAAAGCTTACTCGAAGGGCTGAGAGAACTGAGAAAGGAGATGGGCGAAACAGGAAAGAAGAAGGTGGCACTACCGATCACTAAAGAAATAGATGAAGAGAGGCTGCGAAAACTGGCAGAAATAGCCTTCATAGATAGCGAGATAACGATTACCATACACACACCGCCGAAATCAAAAACAGCCAAACCCGAAACGACAAAGACAACAGGATGCGAAAACGAAGACGGAAAGACGATAGACAGGCGGAAAATCAAAAACACAGAGGCCTTAATATTACAACAAAAAGACAAGAGCTACGCAGACTTGCTGAGAGGAGTGAGACAAGCTATGAAAGACAACCCGGACAACAAAAAGATCAGGTCGTCCGAAAAACAAGAGAGGGAAAGCTATTGCTGGTGACGGAGAAAGGGGCTGGAGAAGCACTCAAACGCTCTATCAGAGCAGAAATGAAGACAGTAACGGTAAATACAAAGAAGGCGAATATCGTAATCCTACACGTAAAGGGTATGGACAGCCTTACCACAAAGGAGGAAGTAGACGCTGCTATCAGAGAACTGCTGCAGGAAGATGAGGGAACAGGCACCATTACGGTAAGAAAATTAAGGCCTATCTCTGGGGGAAACCAGGCTGTAACTGTCCAGACAACCAACAACCAAGCACGGAAACTGTTGGAGAAGGGAAAGATGAGAATAGGCATAAGTACATGCAAAATGGAAGGCTAGAAATCAAAAAATGTTTTGCATGCTGGAACTATAGGCACGATGCAAGACACTGCACTGGGGTACACAGAAGTAGACTATGCCATGGTTGTGGACAAGAAGGACATAAGGCTCATGAATGCCAAAATGAACAATATTGCCCAATATGTGATATAAAAGGACACTGCGCAGGAACGGCAAGGTGCGACAAATTCAAGCAAGCATTGGCGAAAGCCAAAGAAAGGTCGCCCCAAAAATGGGTATAAAAACTCGAATCCTGCAGACAAATCTGGGGAGAAAAAGAGCAGCTCACGACGTCGCTTTTGCTACGGCTGCAGAGCATAACATAGATATCATGGTGGTGGGGGAACCAAACAAGAAAATATCGGACGGACGCGGATGGATAAAAGACAAGGAGGAAACCGCAAGATAGAAGTAAAAAAGTGGAGCCAAAGAGGAAATATATAATCATAAGCCTAGAAAAATGCAATATCTTCTGTTGCTACATTTCGCCAAATATCCGATCGGAAGAGTACAAGAGGAAAGTAGACGAAATCATGGGACGCTGCAATAGCGCCAACAAGGAGTGCATTGTAATGGGTGACATAAACGCCAAAGCGGCCGAATGGGGATCGCCAGTCTCCGACCAAAGAGGACAGTATTTTTGCGAATGGCTAGCAACGGCAAACATGATTGTACACAACACTGGAACTAGCCCTACGTTTGTCAGGGGACTCAGTGAGTCGTACATTGACATGACCTGCTCCACACAAGGGGTAGGAAGAAAAATCAAAGAATGGAAGGTGATGGAAGAGGAAACCATCACAGAGCATCGATATATATACTTTGAAATGAGGGATCAAGTGGTGGCCGGAAAGCCGGGGCAAACAGTGATAACAGTAGACTTGGAGACGTTTAAAGAAACGCTCACATGGAGCCTGAAAAGAAAGGATGGAGCAGATGCGTCGATAGAGCAATATGCCCAGATAATGAAAGAGGCATACAAAGGTAGCATACAGACAGGGAGAACAGAACACCGGAAAATGCCTTATTGGTGGATCGAAGAAATTGCGCTAAAAAGAGACGAATGCCACAGAGCTCAAAGGATATCTACCAGAATGTCAAGAGATAGTAGATGCACAGCAGAAGAACGAGAACTATATAGGCAAGAGTACAAAAGAAAAAAAAAGAACTGCAGTACTTAATAAATACAGCAAAAAAGAGACACTGGGACGAGCTATGCGACGTCAACGAAGACGTATGGGGACAAGGTTACCAAATCGTCATGAAGAAGTTCAAGGCCTATGTACCTTACGATATGACGATGCAAGAGAGAAAAGAAATAGCGAGAGAATTGTTCCCAAGACGACGAGACATACGCCAGAGGAGGTGGAGAAGAGAAAACGTAGCATTGTTCACTGGAGAAGAACTAAAACAAAGCATAGGTACAGAAGCTGAAATCGGGGAGAGCCCCTGGCATAGACCAAATACCGGTTGAAGCACTAAAGCTAGCGTTTAAAATAGAACCCCAATGGCTTCTAAGAGTAATGAACACGGTACTTGAAGCGCGCGACTTCCCAAAACAGTGGAAGACCGCAAGACTGGTTCTGATCCCGAAGGGAAAGACGGAGGAACCGAAATTTAGACCACTATGGCTACTGAACACCATAAGCAAGCTTTACGAGAGCCTAATAAAGGCGAGACTAGAGATAGAAATAGAGGAAACAGGAGGTGGAATATCCAACCATCAGTATGGTTTCCGCAAAGGCAAGTGCACGCTACATGCGGTAAATGAAGTCTTGCAGCCTGCAAGGGCTAGCACGAAATGGGGAACGCTCATCACCTTAGACGTCAAAAACGCCTTTAACACCATATCATGGCAGGCAATAATAGAAGAGCTCCAGCGTAGGCAAATATCTCAGTACTTACAGGAGATCATAGGAAGCTACCTAAAGAGCAGAAAGCTGCAACTTTCGAAGGACGAAGAACTAGAAGTGACAGCAGGAGTTCCCCAGGGATCTGTGCTCGGTCCCACTCTGTGGAATATCGTGTATGATGGTATCCTGAGACAGGAGTGGCCAGATGGAGTACGAGCCTTTGGTTTTGCAGACGGCCTGGCCTTAGTGGTAGTTGCTGACAAAACAGACACCCTAATGAGAAGAGCAAACGACGCCTTAAGGATAACAGAAAATTGGATGCGGGAAAAGGAATTGGAGTTGGCGCCCAACAAAACTGAGGCAGTCATCATCAAAGGGCCTAGGAACAAAGAAGGCATTCTTTTGACAGCATGGGGGTTATTGTCAGGCCCAGAAAATCGGTTCGCTACTTGGGAATCATCATCAGCAAAAGAGGATGGTGGGGCGAACATATAGGGAACACGGTGCAGAAAGCGGAGACGAGGGCAGCGGCGCTGGCTAGAATAATGCCAAACATCGGAGGCCCGAGAAGTAGAAAAAGAGAGGTGATAAGTGCGGTAGTGCAATCCACCATCTTGTACGGGGCACCTATCTGGCACGGAGCGGTCAGGGTGGCACTTTACAGAAACATGTTAATTAGAGTTCAAAGAAAAATGCTATTACGTGTAGCCAGTGCTTATCGAACAGTGTCCGGGAAGGCCCTTACAGTAATAACAGGGACTGTACCCATAGAAAAAATGGTGGATGAGAGGATGAGACTATATAAAAGGGCGGACGGGTCATCAAAAGAAGCCAAAAAAGAAGAAAGGGATACCTCATTGAGGACGTGGCAAGAGGAATGGGAACAGACAGTCGCGGTTGCCCAATGGACAAAGGAACTCATCCCGAACATTACCAGGTGGATGGAGTGTAAGCACAGAAACCTGGACTATTACCTTACGCAGGCGTTAAGGGGTCATGGCTCCTACAAGACATATACCAAACGGATAGGTAAAGACGAAAATGACTTGTGTATGTACTGTGGCAACGTAGACACGACCAGTCACACCTTATTCGAGTGCCAAAGATGGGAAATTCCTAGAATCGATATGGAGATAAGATTGGGGGAAAGATTGAGCGTAGCAAACTTAGTCGAAAAAATGACATCAAGAAAAGAGACATGGCAATTGATACACACATACATTAAAAATGTAATGCAAAAGAAAGAAGCAGGAGAAAGAGAAAGGCAAGCAAGGGAGTAACAAGATAAAGGCAGACAGTCCACTGTTTCGATGCTATGCAATTAAGCGGTTCCGAACTTTGGTCTGAAGAAATAGTGGTTTTTAGCCGGTAAGAATCCGGCACTACTGGTGCTGGTGCAAGACACCAGATCCCAGTGCCTATAAAGGTATTCCCCTATATTAAAAAAAAAAAAAAAAAGTCACCATCCCTAAAAACCTTTGAATGTCCTCATTATTTTCTGGTCTTTGCAGTTTTATGATTGCTTCTATTTTTGAGTCATCTGCTTCTAGACCGCGACTTGAAATCTTATGACCCATATATTCTACTTCATTTGCTAGGAATTTACATTTTCCTTTGTTTAGCCGCAAATTACATTCTGCAGCTGTTCATAATACTTTCATTAAGTGTGAGTTGTGCTCTTTTTTTGTCTTGCCTGACACTATTATATCATCGATATAGACATTAATGTCCGGTAAATTCCCAAAAATATCAGTCATGCGTTCCTGAAAGACTTCAGGTGCACTGGCAAGCCCATACGGTAACCTTAGAAACCGATACCTCCCAAAAGGAGTTCCGAAAGTACATATTTTTGAGCTATATTCGTCTAACTGAATTTGAAGGAATCCCTGAGTTGCGTCTAATGTGCTAAAGTATTGAGCACCCGATAGTTTAACTGTTAGTTCCTCTAATGTGGGTATTTGAAAGTAATGTCTTTTTAGTGCTTTATTGAGATCAGAAGGGTCTAAACATAGTCTCAGTTGTCCATTCGGCTTCCGAACAACAACAATTGCATTCACCCAGTCAGCACTCCCTTCTGCTCTAGCTATAATTTTATCTCTTTCTAATCGATCTAACGTTTCCTTGAGCCTATCTCTTATAGCAAATGGTATTTTCCGTACTGGCTGAACTACAGGTTCAACATTACTTTTTAGTTCTATGTGATGTGGTTTACCTAAACAACCTATTCCTTTGAACAGGCACTCAAATTGCCCTAGTATTTTATTAATATCAGTATCTATTTGATGCTGCTCTAATATTTTATTCATTTTACCTTGTGTGTTAACTGCACTATCATTTTCTAAGCTCATTGATTTTATATCAGCTATTGCAGTGCTATTTTGAATAGTATTTGCTTTTGAAACTAACCCTAACATTACACATGCCTTAAGCCCCAATAATGGAGAATTGTTTACGTCGACTACACAAAATAAGAGCTCCTCATTTTTGTTTTTATATTTACATTTTATAATACATTGTCCTATTACAGGAATTTGTTCTTGTGTATAAGAGCAAAGTTTTATACTTGTGCCAACAATTTCATCAAAATTGAAATTAATTGATTTTAAAACACTTACTGTTATATTTGTCATTGCCCCAGTGTCCAGTTTAAAACGAACAGGGTAGCCGTTTATTTCTAAAGCCGTGAATGATTCCTCAGTCTTTGAATTATCGCAGCCATCGATTGTACCGCACTTGTTGCACTGTTTGCCATAGGCTGGGCACTTTCCGTAGTCATGTTGATACGTACACTTCTGGCAGCGCCTTACATGTGTGCCGGGTTGTTGATCCGCTTTCTTACCCCTGTTGCCTGCGACATTGCCTCTGTGTTTGTTTGGCTGTGCCCCCTGTCGATGTCGACCTCCTTTCGTGTAGCTCGCCTTTGTTTTGTCCACGAAATCAACACTCTTTGGTTCAGCTGCATCGTTGATTCTGTGGTTGTAGTCCTTGGCGTTTTCTGTATTTATACAAATTTTAACGACTTCATCCAGTGATTCCTTATCTTCCTGTAGTAGTTTTTCACGTAGTGAAGACAATTTTAGTCCACATATTAAAATATCTTTTGTCAAGCTTTCCTGTAAATTTTCCAATTTACTCGATACGACAAGTTTTTTAGTTCTATGATATACTGTTCGATAGTTTGACCCTCTTTTTGTTTGCATGTTAGTACTAATTTATGCCTGTTAAAAGCCAAGTTAGTTTTCGGTTCAAAATGTTTATCGAATTTAGATAACAGAGGTTGTAACTTATCTTGCTCCTCGTCAAGGAATTTAAAGGTGTTGAATATCCTCATGCCCTTGTCTCCAATGAGAGTCAGCAGTTGTGCACATTGTGTTGCTTCTGCTTTTTTAACAATTTTGGTTGCTTGTAAATAGGTTACGAACCTTTGTTTCCAGAATTTCCAATTCTCAGCCATATTTCCTGACATGATCATTGGCAGAATTCCTCGGAAATCCATTTTACTGTTTTATACAGCTGTTTACGTGACTCGCAATGATTATTATAATCTACTTTTACTGTTTTATACACTTGCACGTGGTTCGCAATTTTTAACCGTTTGACTGCGCCATGTTGTAATATGTGAACGCTACGAAGGCCAAGTTGCAAATGCTTTATTAACTACTAACCTATTCATACATCGCTATCTCAATACAACTATGTACGATGTGTTGTCTAACTTACCACAGACACAAAAGCTGTAAGTAGGTGTTCCATATAAAAAACCACAAGTAATTAAAATTCCGGTTTAACCACAAATCAGATATTTCTGTTCGTACCCTTAAAATATTTGTCACATAAAATCGTATTCCTTTTCTCTTTAATTTCTCCTTAATTTACAATCAACCTGTATACCGCTGATCTTTGGAAAAAATTAAGTATTGAATATGCACTGGTATGCTGATAACATGCAGCTTCTTTTTTCTTTTCCTCATGTTAATGATCATGCTCATAACTTAAACAGTAACTTAAACTCTATTTTTAATTTTTAACTTAAGTTGTTCAGGTTTAAACGTTCCACAACATTCTACAGCTATGTTTCGGCTATTCACTGTGTACAACTTGTAACCGCTTACAATGGCATTCCACATGAAATCAATAGTGTATTGTAATACCGATGTGGAAAGGATACCATTGAAAAACGAATGTGAAAGATGGAACACGAGTGCTAACGAGGGTAAGGTACCTACCTAAATATTCCATCAAAAATTTCTGATAAAATAATTATACAGGGTGTTTCAAAACAAATGCGAAAAACTTAAGGGGCTGATTCCTTGTTCAAAATAAAGGATAGTTTATTATATAAACATTGGGTCAAAAGTCAACCATTAGGGAGATATCGCACTGCAAATATGGCTGAATAATTAAATGATCAGATAATAAATTTTTGATTAGTCGTATTTTGTATTCAAACTAAGTGAGCAATGTCAAATAAAACAACAATAAGAAACGTCTTAAAAAGTGATAACAGCCAACTAGATTATTTTTCTAAAATAAATTTCTTTTTCTCGACACGCAATGCTTTACGTTTTATTTTTTTATTTGGAAACGGTAAGTTTTATGAAAAAATTGCAAGAGACAAAAAAGTTTCTAAATAAACCAGGCTATCAATTGATATTTTTCCATGTCATTGTGTAAGTTTTTCTTACATTTAGTTAAGAAGAATGATAGCGGTAGTCTAATTCAATCCCCTCTACTCTTTTTAAAAAAGTTGAGAAATATGCAAAAAGTGTGTTTTTATAATAGTAATAATTCTTTATTGTTCTACCTCTTTTCGTTTTTAAGATAACAAATAAAAACATTATTTTTCCGCCATATTTGCAGTGCGATATCTCCCTAATGGTTGACTTTTGACCCAATGTTTATATAATAAACTATCCTTTATTTTGAACAAGGAATCAGCCCCTTAAGTTTTTCGCACTTAAACTAATACAAGCAATACCTAATTATACCAACACTTACGTCCACTACATATTTAATATCATGGAACGTTACTAACATATAAAAGTATTTCAACCATAATGCTTTGCAGTTGTTAGAAGACATTATATATTTTAATTCTCTATACTCAAAAGCTATTGAGTACCAGTTTACAGATTTTGAATATTTTTATGTGGTTTTGTATTCACAAATAATATTACTTCCTAAGCGAGATCTTATAGCGTCACTTACATTTTTACATTTACAAATCTCTAAATCTATCAATATAATTAAAACGCGATGCTCATTTTTGTACCACTTAGTTTACGCGTTCTACAAGACCAATTTGCAAAATTCTTTTTTTATATTGAAGCTTTGAATCCATAGATTAGCCAACGCTACTTACTTTTTATTTTTTAAAGTTTTTGAAATTTAAAAACCATAAATTTAAAATATTTATCTGCATAAGGCCGAAAACGCTAGAAGTGAATTTTTATTAATTCTAGTCTGTTTTTAAACTAGGAAGAGTGATTCAATTATTTCGTACCAAAACCTACATCTGTGATTGGCTAAGACAAATCTGGTTTTATACAATACTAAGTAGCATATATTTTGACACATTTAGACGTATCAACTGTTCGAAGCGCTTGCATGCTGGTTAGCAGTTTTGTGTTCTTAGTCTCTTTCTGTGTGATTACAATCAAACAGCTAATGTAATTTAACAATAGTAATTTACGTTACAAGACCTGAAAGTAGTGTTTTGTAGGTCAAAACCTGTAGATTCCAGGACTCGCCCTGGAAACTTGAGGAGACCTGCAAAACACTTTCCGGTCATGTATCGTACAATATTTTTTTTACGACATCCGAGTCCATACTTTAAAACTTGCGAATTCAGTTTTGAAAACTCAAAAAAATTATGACATTAGTATCTATTATTTGGCTTATCCAAACAATAACACAGACTTCTTTCCATAGTAACGAAGGCATCAGGGACCGGCAAAAGCTTTTACTCACAATCAGTTAATAATAGGAACGTTTCTAACCTTCAAAACATTAGAAAAGCGAGTCATTGTTTGCTCTACTTTCCAGCTAGCCGGGAAAGGTTTTTTCCGGTTAGCTAAATGTCATTTTCAATAAACTTACCATGTTACCTAGCAACAGCGTTGCAGATTCCTTAATTACAGTGACTTATTAAACTGCCATAGAAATATGTATTATTTGAAGCTTACCTAATTAAATAAATATTAATTAAACTGATTGTGAGTAAAATGGTATACAAACCATAGTAAAAAGTTTCATTCTTGTCTCAAGATATGACAGTAATGAAATACTTTCCACCTCGGTATGTAATATACTATTACCGGTCCCTGATGCCCGTTTTCCGATCTTGACCGGCAAAATGTTACTTTCTAGCGAAAAAATTCTCAAAATTCATATTTTCTGGTCGGTCGTAAAATATGGCTTTTCAATTACTTCTCCTAGATTAAAAACAGACTATAGAATATATTATTTTCATTCTCCCCTCTACGAAAGTGCCATTTTCGATTTTGATAAGGCAATGGAAAGCGAAAGTAAAACATGCTAAGTGATGGGTTGCTAGGTATGAAAAACTTTCGTGCCCTGGACTACAAAAAGCAAAAACGTCAACATCATTCGTTGCACACCATGCCATGAAACGTTCGTAAGCTGGATTGTACCGACCTTTGGCTTTGTCCGGCAACAAACTTCTGTACGCAATGTTTGCAGCTTCTTTAATGAAATTCATGTTAAATTATGACAGAGTATTCAATGATATTTGACAAATGTCATAAAATAATGCTTTTGTATTGTTACCAAAGTAACGTTAACGACATGGCACCTGTCTTACTAATTTTATTATAATCACAAAAGTAATTGTATTTTATTAAATATCGAGGGGAGAATGAAAAGTTTAATACATTACACGCTGCGTAAGATCTTTCAGGTGCTCGGAGTTTTTAAACAGCCTCGGCTACGCTTACGCTTCGCCTCGGCCATTCAAAAACACCTCACACCTAAAAGTAAGCTTTCGCAGCTTGTAATGTAAATAACTATTAACACCATAGCAAAAGCAATGAAACAATTAGTAGCTAGATATCTCTACTAGTTCTAGTCTATATCAATGCAAAACTACCTCGATTTAATATATGTCTAAGAAATTAACAATTTACAACAGTAGCAATTATAAATACTTTAAAACTTAAAATGCCTGTAACATTATAATGATTGAGTATTGACCATGTATTTGCATTCATCAGACATTATTTACTTAAAAAGATCCTCTCAATATGCTCTCAAGTATAACGTATTTCTCCTGTATGTGTCCTCATATGTCTAACTCAAGCACTTTTTACAGTTGCTTTCTATTCACAAACAGAGCAACTATAAGGCGTTTCTCCTGTGTGTGTCCTCATATGTTTAACTAAAGCACTTTTTACACTTGCTTTGTATTCACAAACAGAGCAACTATAGGGTGTTTCTCCTGTATGTGTTCTCATATGTGTAACTAAAGCACTTTTTACAGTCGCTTTATATTCACAAACAGAACAACTATAAGGCGTTTCTCTTGTATGTGTCCTCATATGTTTAACTAAATCATGTCTTTGTGTCGCTTTGTATTCACAAACAAAGCACCTATAAGGCGTTTCTCCTGTATGTTTCCTCATATGTGTAACTAAAGCACTTTTTACACTTGCTTTGTATTCACAAACGGAGCAACTATAGGGTGTTTCTCCTGTATGTGTTCTCATATGTGTAACTAAAGCACTTTTTACAGTCGCTTTATATTCACAAACAGAGCAACTATAAGGCGTTTCTCGTGTGTGTGTCCTCATATGTTTAACTAAAGCACTTTTTACTGTCGCTTTATATTCACAAACAGAGCAACTATAAGGCGTTTCTCCTGTGTGTGTCCTTATATGTGAAACTAAATGATGTTTAAGTGTTGCTTTGTAGTCACAAACAGAGCAAGTATAAGGCGTTTCTCCTGTATGTGTCCTCATATGTATAATCAAATTACCTCTTTGTGTTGCTTTGTATTCACAAACAGAGCAACTATAAGGCGTTTCTCCTGTGTGTGTCCTCATATGTTTAACTAAAGCACTTTTTACAGTCGCTTTATATTCACAAACAGAGCAACTATAAGGCGTTTCTCCTGTGTGTGTCCTTATATGTGAAACTAAATGATGTTTAAGTGTTGCTTTGTAGTCACAAACAGAGCAAGTATAAGGCGTTTCTCCTGTATGTGTCCTCATATGTGTAACTAAATTACTTTTTACAGTTGCTTTATATTCACAAACAGAGCAACTATAAGGCGTTTCTCCTGTGTGTGTCCTCATATGTTTAACTAAAGCACTTTTTACAGTTGCTTTATATTCACAAACAGAGCAACTATAAGGCGTTTCTCCTGTGTGTGTCCTTATATGTGAAACTAAATGATGTTTAAGTGTTGCTTTGTAGTCACAAACAGAGCAAGTATAAGGCGTTTCTCCTGTATGTGTCCTCATATGTGTAACTAAACTACTTTTTACGGTTGCTTTGTATTCACAAACAGAGCACCTATAAGGCGTTTCTCCTGTATGTTTCCTCATATGTGTAACTAAAGCACTTTTTACAGTCGCTTTATATTCGCAAACGGAGCAACTATAAGGCGTTTCTCCTGTATGTGTCCTCATATGTATAACTAAATGATCTTTTCGGGTTGTTTTGTAACCACAAACAGAGCAACTAAAAGGTTTTTCTTCTATATGAGTCTTCTTGATATGTACACCTAAATTAGTACTTTCGATGGTTTCTTCTTTAGTGTTCATTATTAGTTTAAATATCAGTGTTCCGTTTGATGATAGAAGATAAGTAATTTAAGTATCTTGACACCTACAACAAAAAGAGATGGTCATTAACTTATGATTAATTTATTTAGTACCTATCATTTTATACTAAATGTTAAAAATCCATAGGATTAAGTAAGTAAATTTTAGCAGCTTCATTTATTTATATTTTGTTAGTGTGCAAAAACCCGATTATGGTTGCACGTGTGCAGAAAGAGGCAGGAGTTCATTAAACTTTCGGCTTTGCAATAAAGTTAACATTTTCTAAGATAAACTCATAGTTTAATAGCAAAACTGTGTTAAATCAGTGGATGAACATGTTGATACTTAACAAATGCTGATCTATAGCCGTGATGTACACGTTGATAGAGAAATTAGATGTGACAAGTCTAAACTTCCACATTTCACCTGCAGTGAAATTCAATGCCTAACTTCAAAGAATCATCGAATCGCTTATCACTGCAACAAATGCTCATCTGTGAGTTCCGAGGTGAGTGAACTGAAACAACTGATTGTCGAATTATCCGAACTAGGTAGCCTAAAAAAAGTGGCGGCTACTAATGCAAATCAAATAACCCCAGAAGCTGTAATAAGCGAAGTAATAGAACGTCAGCGCCATGCCAACAACTTTATTGTTTTCAACCTGTGGGAAAGCAAATGCCGACACTCTGTGCAAACTCACTCAGCTGACAATAAAGAAAAAATCAATCAGCTCATTAGTAAGCTACCTTCCGTATTACAATGTTCCGCCTTGGACGTACTAAAGTTAGTAAAATTTGACCCCTTAAAATAATACAGCGTTCATCTACAGACGCACTAGAAACGCAACAAAAACAAACTTATAACAAGCAACCAAAATATAAGTTTTAAATCATAACGAAACTTTATGACTCAACTGAGATCTGAACTCCACGAATGTTAACAACACGGTGAAAATGACTTAACAAACAAGTACGTCCATAGAGTACCAAAAATCATAACAAAAAACTAGAAACCACTGCTATTCTTGTATATACTCTAATTTGAGTTTATTAACTGTAAAGCTCTTAGAAGTTGATACCTTATTACAACAAATCAAAAACTAACTTTATCTTATTAGTGAAACCTGCTTAACCCCTGACATACCAGACAGCTTAGTTGCTCTTCCTAGCTACATCACTTATAGAAGCGATTGAACAACTCATCGAGAAAGCGGAATAGCTACGTATGTTCACAACAGGTGCGATGTCAACCCAGTAGTCTTTTGTGATTATGTAACAGAAAATTGTGAGTCGTTATAGTTAAGTACAAATATAAACTCTGACAAAGTACTAATTGGTCTAGTATAGAGACAACCTGATACTAACGCCGAAGATGACGCTCTATTGAATCAGTCTATACAAACGGCCAGTTCTCAAAATAATCTCATTTTATTTGGGGATTTTAATTACCCTGATATTACATGGGCAGTAAACTCTCACGCTCTAAGTAATTCCCCGTTCTCTATTTTTACTAATATGTATGTACTTAAATTCAAATCTAAACCAGCACGTTATTAAACCTACCCGTTTTAGAGAGGAAATTGACCATTCACACTGGACCTCATATTTACTAATGTTGAGAACATAATCACCAATGTTAAGTATAATAGTCCTATAGACAAAAGCGGTCATGTTGTTCTGATGGCAAATACCCAATTCGTCACAAAGCACATCTGGACCACTACCACTACTACATAATACACAAGGAGTTATATGCACGCAATCATTTGCCTCTCTGTTTGCTGAACAATTCAATAAAACCTATATTAGGGAGCTAGCCGATTTCGTGCAAAACTCCCACTAGAGAAACATAATTCTAACTCTCTACTTACCGTATCGTTCTCTCCAGAAATAGTGGAAAACACCTCTTAAATCTCAACTCTCACGCCTCCCCAAACCCTAATGACCTGCACCTCCATTTTCTTATATACGTAGCCTTGCAGTTATCACCCATTATGAACAACATTATGGAATTATCAATGGATTCTTCAATCAGACTGGAAGTGTGCCAAGGTTACCCCTATCTAGAAGAAGGGTGACAAATTATGTGTTGAGAATTACAAGCCAATAAGTTTAACCTTCGTAATATGTAAAGTTATGGAGCGAATAATAGTCCAATAAACTTTCTATTAGAAAATGCAATTATAAGTCAACTACAACACGGTTTTATACTGGGTCGTTCCGTAGTTACCAACCTCCTAACTTGTGTAAATGACTGGACAAAAATGATTCACAGAGGCGACAAAATAGACATCATATACTTGGACCTTGAGAAGGCTTTTGACCGGATATTGATCCGCCACTTCTCCATAAAATAAGCATAATGAGATACCTGGTAAGTTACTGGACTGGATTTCCACTTTTCTCAATGGCTAGTCATTTCGTGTTCGTGTTGGTGACTCCCTATCTGAAGAGTTGCCCGTGCCGAGTGGCGTACTCCAAGGCTCTATGCTTGGCCCGGTGCTGTTCATAGTTTATATAAACGACCTCCTCGAAATCATCAACTCACCCTCCTGCTGCTGCTGCTATGCAGACAACACCAAGCTGTACAACAACTCAATAACAAACAAAACCACCATAGAAGAAGACCTAGTTGCTATCTCTGTTTGGTGTAATAAGTGGTTGTTATACTTAAATGTGTCTAAGTGTGTAGTGCTTTATAGAGGAACCAACAACCTGCATAATGTGTACTCTCTAAATGGTACTCCAATACTGCCAACTAGTTCCCACGTTGATCTTGGTGTTATTATCTCAAATGACTTAAAGTGGGAATCTCAAGTCAAAAAAGTCGCCTATGTACGTTCCATATTAGAATTTGCTGTTGTAGGTTGCTCTCCCTACTCCGTAAAAAATGTAACTCTAATTGAAAATGTTAAACGGAGATTAAGTAAATTATCCAACACTCTAAAACACCTACCGTATGAGAAACTGTTACAGACTAAAGCTGACTACCCTTTCGAATAAACGACAGCAAGGTGATTTAAGAGAGACATAAATTTTGCATAAAAATTTACATGAACTATTCAATCTTAATACTGAGAGTGGCCAAAGGCAACAGGCTTACAAATTATATGAAAAACGGTTTAAAAAACTACCTCTTTAAAATTTCTTCAGTATTCGTGTTTGTAACAAGTGGAACTCTCTTTCTGACAGTGTAGTAAATAAGACTGCAATTAATATGTTTACAAAATATATACAGATTGCGGCAGGCCACTAGGACCATAGCAAAAGCAAGGGGACTTTACATGTGGCCGTAATTGTATTTAAAAAATTAAAAAGTCGAATATATACCTTGTATTTATAATGATCCTAACGACCTACCGCGATTGTACATTGATTGTTGTTTGTTAATCACCACGACGGCCACATGCATATTCTCCTTGCTTTTGCAATGGTCTTAGTAGCCTGCCGCATTCTGTATGATGCTATTTCTATTCAGCTTAGACAAAATTTGTATAGGTATTCATTTCTTATTCACTTAATTGTAATTTTTAGTTTAATGTTAAGTATCTTTGTTATACTTGTATAGGTCACATCAGCTTGTTGCTGCCTGTCCTAGTTTTAATAATAATAATGATTATAAATAGGCCTTAAGTGGCAAACTAATCAAAATTAGCCTGATTGGTTGTGTCCAATTTTATAATTAAACTTGTGTCTAGTTTCAACATTCAATTCTAAGAAAAATTCCTAAATGCTGCAGCTTGCACTTGTGCATGGAAAACTATATATATACTATGTACGAGGGTTGCTATTTATGTATTGAGAATGAATAACAAAAACGATTATTGGGGTGTAGAAACTTCTTCATTGTTTTTTAAAGTACTCTCCTTTAAGATCTACACATTATTTCCATTCGATTACACCAATTGGCATAGCAGTTTTTCCACTCTGAAGTAGGTATCTCCAAAACATGGTTTTTGAATGCATTAACAACTTCTTGTGGCGTCGGCAAGCGTTGTCCACGTAGTTTGTTCTTCACTTGAGGGAACAAATAGAAATCATTGGGTACCAAATCAGCGCTGTGTGGCGGATGACCCATCAATTCGACGTTTTGAGTGCTCAAATAACCGGTTGTTGGAGCCGATGTGTGTGAGGTCGCATTATCGTGATGGAGAATGATCCTTCGTCGGCGGTTGGTTTTCCTTATTTCACTGAGGATTTCTGGCAAACAAATGGTTGTGTACCATTCAGAATTGAATGTTCTACGTTGCTCTAAAGGCACGGCTGCCACATGACCATTTATACCGAAGAAACAGGGGACAATTTACTTCAAAGTGCTACGAGCACGAACAACTTTTGTTGGATTTAGCTCATCTTGGAAGACCCATACAGTCGACTGCTGTTTAGTTTCGGGTTCATAACAATAAATCCAAGATTCATCACCTGTGTAGATGTTATACACTGCATTTGATGCACCGCGGTTGTATTTTTTAATCATTTCCTTCCACCAATTCACACGAGTCTTTTTTTTATCGATTGTTAAATTATGCAGAATCCAACACGAACAAATCTTTTTGACAGCTAAATCTTCATGCAATATCTTATGTATGCTTGTCATACTAATGCCCAGGGATGCCTCAATCTCACGATAGGTCACATGACGATCCTGCATTATCAGTTCGCACACAGCATCAATGTTTTCTGGCACAACAACCGATTTTGGACGACCTTCTTTAACTTCGTCTGCCAGCGAAGTACGTCCACGATTGAATTCACTAAACCATCGATATATTGTGGCCTTGGATGGTGCTTCATCACCAAAAGTCGAAATAAGTTGATTGGCACACTGTTGTTGAGATAATCCACGTCGAAAATCGTAAAAAATCATCGCACGAAAATGTTTACGATTCAAATCCATTTTTTGGCCGAGATAAACTTTGCAAGTCACTGATAACAATACAAATAGCGTCTGTATGACAACGTTCTGAGTACGTATATTGTCAAAAATGTCAAATTTTATGATGGCGCAGTCGGATCGCACCTAGCAACACCAGTCTTGCCAATTTTCAATACATAAGTAGCAACCCTCGTATTCAGCCAAAGATGAGTCCTGCGTCATCGTTACACGAAGTTAGAACAAAAATCGTTTTCTCTATGAGTCACTCTCGTTATTTACAAGTACGAAAAGGATAGTATTACATTAGCAGGTCTCTGGGTGTTTGGAAATGGATTTGACTAGAGCGGTATGTGTCTGTAAAATACAGTGTTGCCGACCTTAATTATAAATCCCTAGATCAAATGAAGATATTATCAGTAAACAGTAAAAATAACTACATATATTAGCAAAACTATTTGGAAAAAATTGGGTGCTATTAAGACCAGCCCGTGCTATCCCCACTCCGAGATTCTACGTTAGCAAGGAATAGAGCCACTTTACTATTCAGAAGTTTACCGATAGGTGGCGCGAGCATTCCGCTTCAAGGCTTCACTGCGCGTACATTCTTATGCGATGAATCACCAACTTGATTATTTCAACTTGGTTTCATTTACAAGTAGCTGTACTCAGCGTGTTATACGAATACGCGCGAATTTGCGGCTACTGTTAATTTTGCTTTACATCGTATTTTCGTTTTTTGAGTGTTCACAATTTTGTTATTTGACTGAGTGACGTTTATGTGTTATAAATTAGTGTATTGTTTAGTGATTAATTCGTGAATTCCTACACACAATGGGGCGCATGTATGGACGGAAACCGCGAAAAAACAATAAGGCTTCTAGAGCCCAAAAAAAGGCTTGGATCAGTAGATCTACAGTTGAGAACTCTGCAAGGTAAGTTAGTACCTATTTTAAAATGTATAAATATTATTGTAGTCCATCTGATTCTGATGTAAGAACGTTATTTTGATTACTCATAACCTATAACATTCACGTGCATGCAAACTCTTTGGCATTCGGTACACATTAGCGTTTCAAATAAATGGCATACACAAATATGGAAAGTAAAAATGCATACCGTACCAGCTTTAATGTTTTATTTCTTGTAGCAAAAATGAACCTATGATTTTTGACGAAATTCCAACCGATTTTCCTGAAGAAGTTTCCCAAGATCATTTAGCTTCTGAAACTACGCAGGCAAATGAAGTGCTTGATGTTTCGAAAGGTGATGATTCAGATTTAGAAATCTTACCAAATAATTGGGTTTCTAAAACTTATAACGCTCGGTACTTTATTCAAAAGAGGACTGTGCCCCTTAAAGAAGTTGAAACAATTTCATCTGATGAATACGAAAAGTAAAAAATATACAGGGCATCTTTTACAGAAAGTTGAGGCACCTTGCATAGTTGTTTTTCATTTAGATATTTATATATTTTTTATTTATAGAATCAACAGTTTCCCATTGACGGTAGAGAAAGAGTTTTATAATCCACCAATCACAGGCAATAGAATAGTTGAATTGGCATATCTACTGGAAAAAGCTCTAGCTCTTCAATTTAACCATTCCAAAATTTGTAATGGTGAGATTAAAATTATGAAGGAGACCCATACTTGTAAAGGCTTAGTTAGTACGATATTTTTTAACTGCACACAATGCCGTAAAGTGTTTGAATTGGACACGGAAAATCCTAATAGAACTATGTCAACAATAAACACTGGAGCAGTATGAGGAACATTGGCAACAGGAAGTACATATGGCCACTTGGAAGAATTGCTCAGTTGCGTGGACATTCCCTCGATGCCAGATAGGATGTTTTATACTTTGGAAAATAAATTAGGAAAGGTTTGTGTAGTATGTTATAGATAAACCCTTGTTATAGCAGAAATTCAGAGGTTGTTTTAAAGCACTTCAAGTTTTTTGCATAACTTCCAAAGTCAAGACCAGACTCAAAGCCTTGTTTTTTATAATGGTTTCAAAGCTATTACATTTTTGTCAGTACAGAATCACAATCTAAGAATGTTATTCTACAGTTTGTGATTCTACACTAACAAAAAGGCAGTAGCTTTTAAACTGCTATACCTACACACCAAGAAATCTTTTATTGTTAATGTTTTAGGAATGGAGGGCATCATTATGGCGATCAATGGCGGCTGCTGGAGAGCGAGAAAAGGAATATGCTATCTCTAAAGGGCAAATGTGTTCGGATGGTACGCCATATATTACCGTATATGTAGACGGATCCTGGAGCAAGCGTTCGTATGGGACTAATTTTAATTCCTTATCTGGGATGGTAGGCATTGTTGGTCGCCACACAGGAGAGTTGTTGTTTGCTGCCGTACGAAACAAGTTTTGTTCGATATGTGCTAGAGCCGAATATAAAGATCAGGAAGTACAGCCACATGTGTGCTACAAAAACTGGAACGAATCAGCCCCTGCTATGGAAGCGAATATGGTTGTAGAAGGTTTCAATGCAAGCCACAGCATGCATGGGGTTAAATATTGTAAATTCGTTGGTGATGGCGATTCAAATGTATTAGCGAAAATCAAACAATGTGTATCGTATGGTCATGAGGTAAAAAAAATTGAATGTACCAATCACGCCTTAAAGAATTATGGCAAACACTTGTACAAGATTAAGGCCGATACTACAATAGATATTAGAGGTAGGAAATTACTAAAGAAAAGTACAATTCAATTGCTTACAAAAAGAGCGAAGTGTTCCATATACGAACATTCTAAAGGAGAAGCAAAAAACACCATCCTGCTTAAAAAAGATTTGGCAAATGGGCTACATCACGTGTTTGGTGATCATTTGAAATGCAGGATAGGAATATGCAACAATGTTGGTGAAAATGCAGAGAGTAAAATTTCTGAGCTGAAATCTACTTCAGTGTATAATCATTTATATGGTAATAAAAGTAGTAATAGAAATATGCTTCATAATTTATAATTTATTATATTAATTTCAGGTGCCTTAAATGCATTGGTGAGGAAAGCTCATTTATTAATAGACAACGAAAATAATAATAGGGCTGAAAGGGTAATGAATATTGTATCCAGATTTACCATGGGTAAAAGACTAAATCTAATACAAAGAGGATCCTACGAAAGAAGAGTATTTCTCTCCGGTTTGAGATATAACAAGTCTCTAGCTTGGCACAGTAGTCCTTGGAAAAAACTAACTGGTAGAAGCCCTGGCAAGCATTTTAAAAAATATATTCATAAGCAGTTACAACAACATTTGAGAAGAAAAAGTAATGTTTGTAAGAAGCTTTTCTCTGATGATGATAATACACTGGCACGCACGAAAGAATTAGTGAAGAAGAAGGTAACTAAGACAATAAATGAAAGTTATGGACCAAATGCAGAACAACCAGATGAGGATCCAGAAATAATCGCATTGGAATGTAACAGATTGCTGGAAAAGCTTCAAGTAAATGTTTCCTAATACATTGCCTGTACATGTGAAATAATAATAATTTTTTTTTAAGGTTACTGATATAGAACGAAATAACATTCAAGAGGGTTCCGTTGGCCAATTTGGAAACGATTTGTACGAATCTCAACGCAAATTTAGATTAACCGCTTCTTTATTTGGAAGGGTCATAAAGCGAAGGCCTCAAACCCCTTGTCACAACATTGTGAAGTCTTGTTTGGTGCAAACTCACTTTCATAGTGATGCTACAGAATATGGCATAGCTAAAGAGATTGTAGCAATACAACATTTCGAAGACAAGACGAAGTTAAAAGTTACAAAGTCTGGTTTGTGGGTAGATCTGCAACATGGATTCCTTGGTGCGTCACCTGATGGTATGTTGTGAAACAATTTTACTTTTTGTACTACACGATGAGCCATACATATTTATTACACTTTAAAAAGTAGGATAACAGTTAGCACAAGTATTTAAAAAATGGCACCAAGTTATTGTTTGCTAAATATTACAACTTCACTAATGTTATTTTTTATTTAAAATTATCAGGCGATCCCAATGATTGACCAGTATGCCATGTATATGGTGCTTCTTGTATGTTACCTTAATTAAAAGCACTTCTTTATTTTAGGTCTCGTTGAAGACGACTCAATTTTAGAAGTCAAATGCATTTATATGAAACCCGAAGTAATAGTAAATAGTATTGAAGATGTAATAAATTTGAGAAAAAGTCAGGTGTCTTCAGAAAAAAGGGAATGAGATTACATTAAAACGCAATCATTCGTACTATTACCAGGTAAATAATAACATTAATAAAATGATTTTCATTTACATTTTTATGTTTATAGATTCAAGGGCAATTAAACATCACAAACAAGTCCAAATGCTACTTCGTTGTGTATGTGAACGACAAAATTGAATTATATGTGGAAGAGATTTATAGAGACGAAGAGTTTTGGGTTAAAAAAATGTTGCCTGAATTAGCAACATTTTATAATGAATGTATAGCTCCTGAAATTATTCGAAATAATATAGGAAGAGGGAAAAAATGTCTTGACCCTCCATATATTTTGGAAGCAATTAAATTGCATCATGATAAAAAGAAAGACCAGAATCCATCCATGTTACAAACGTCCGAAAATATAATGGAACCAGGCCCATCTGGGTTACAAAATAAAGAAGGTCCATAGATAAAGGATACTTTCTTACAATTTTATAATAATTTTGTAGTTTTTTAGCAATGTAAAAAATCGGTCAAAAAGGCGAAGTCCACCAAGTGATACCGTTCTTAATTCCTGTGGGCGTAAATTATACAAGGTAAACAAAATTAATTATTGCTGTAGAAGTAATAGTAATGTTAATGTCTTTTAGTTGTTCCTCGTTCCCGAGCGAGCTCAATTTGTCTCCTAGATTACAGGGTGTTGAAAAACGAGTACAGCGATCAGAATGCAGTTAGAAAAATGAAAAATATTTTAATTAATTAATTTATTTAAATCAACTTATAAGAACTATATACAGTATGCTCCCGGCTTAAGTTTACAAGAGGGAATTAAATTTTATTTTTAGTTTTACATAAAAATGTTATGGGAATTATAATTCCTGCTTGGTTTGTAGAGAATTTTAAGAAAATTTTCAGTTTTTCAAAAACAAGTCGGCCTTGACAGTTAAGCAAAAACTATCTTCTTTTCGGATAAACTACCCTTTTTGTTCGTGATACGGCAAAATATTATTAAGAAAAGTTGTTCACAATGAGAAATTATGGCACTATACAAAATATCAGGAAGATACTTACTCATTTTTAATCAATACAATTTATTTTGTTCTTATAAGTTTATTATAATAAATAAATTAATTAAAATATCTTTAATTTTCTAACTGTATTCCGATCGCTGCACTCATTTTCAACACCCTGTAATCTAGGAGACAAATTGAGCTCGCTCGGGAACGAAGTTTCCGGGTACGAGATGTGGGCTACGAAATGTGGGGAACGAAATGTGGGGAACGCACTTTCCGCATCCCCAAAATATACACTAGTAAACAACTTTCGAGTGAAACCACCAGCACATCATTTAGCACAAGTGGAATAATGGGATGAAAGGAATATAACGAGTAATTACATATTTCTATAATTTTTATCATCGGATTTAATTGCATTAAGATCTTCATTGCAGCATTGTAATTATCCATTGGACATTGAGACTATACCGCAAGATTTGCCTTCTATTGATGGAAACCGAATTGTTGAGCTTGGTTATGTGCTACAATGATCCATGGAATTGCAGTATAAGGGCTTGTTGTCTTTTTATATTTTCCATATCTATAGCAGAATAAAGAGGGAAAAATACATTTGAAGAAGAATCACGATTACTTTTTTCAGGTAGGTACTTAATGCCAGGACAAGTTTCCTTACAAGTTGTAATTACGTTTGTTTTGAGATACAAGGACAGTTGACGATAGCAAATAGAGAACGGTGTTTCTTCATTTTGTATTCCGACGATAACAAGAACCGAAAAGCAGTTGGCAAGAGGAAACTCAAAACTACTTGGACCCAGAGAAATGTTACAAGAGACTGAATAACATGGAATCGCCAAGGGGAGTAATTTATGTTACCATTGACTGAGTCCGATAAGTATCCTAATACTATTTATAGTACTTTCTGATGGCATTCAAGATCAGACTGTAGGTTAGAAAAATTGTGACAGAAAGAACACATTTTCTCTCCACGGGGAAAATGATCAATATGAAACGATATAAAAATGTCCGTTGTAATGGTATTTGTAAAATAACACAATTCAAATGGTGCTAAATATTGCAGCATAATTCGGATTTACAGCATGCTTTAGGAACCAAAATACCTGTTTCGAGTAGTTCTGATCCCAGTCGTGGAAAAAATAGTATATACATGGCAGGAGAGGACGCCATTATTCCCTCTGCGTATTTGTAATCATCGGGCTGTGCCCTTAGGCTTCAAACTCACACCTTAGGCAAAATTGTGCTTTTCTCTCCCTTATAATGCAGTATTTTTTCACATTGCCATTGATGACATTAAAACACGTAACATTTGTTAAATTACTGACTGCAATACACTATTTTAGATTTTTATAATTTGTAGTGAAGACAATTTTTAAATAAGCTTTGTACAGTTACAAAAGAAGGTTCTAGGGCGAGATGGCTAGTCCCTCGCTACAGAACTAGAATCATGCGTTCAAACTTAGAGCTTCTCAAAATATTCTTCCATCTATTTACAATAAATAGATTGGATTGAGTTAAATAAAAAACAAGTTTTTTTAGATAATTCTTCCATCTATTTACAATGAATAGATTGGATTGAGTTAAATACATTAAGATTGATCGAAACATCGAAACGAGAGCTGGCCAAGCATTCTCAAAACATGTTCTATTTTTTGAGATAATTCCATCTGTTCGTGATGTACAGTAATATCGAATAAAAATGACTCCTTCTCATTAATTTGCGAAGCGCTAGTCGTGCTGATAATTCTACTCGATTAGACACATGTAGATGCTGTAAGAATAGATTGGATTGAGTAAAATACAATAAGATCGATCGAAACATCGAAACGAGAGCTGGTCAAGCATTCTCAAAACTTGTTCAATTTTTTTTAGATAATTCTTCCATCTATTTACAATAGATTGGATTGAGTTAAATAAAAAACAAGTTCAGCTTTTTTAGATAACTCTTCCATCTATTTACAATGAATAGATTGGATTGAGTTAAATAAAAAACAAGTTCAGCTTTTTTAGATAATTCTTCCATCTATTTACAATGAATAGATTGGATTGAGTTAAATAAAAAACAAGTTCAGCTTTTTTAGATAATTCTTCCATCTATTTACAATGAATAGATTGGATTGAGTTAAATAAAAAACAAGTTCAGCTTTTTTAGATAATTCTTCCATCTATTTACAATAGATTGGATTGAGTTAAATAAAAAACAAGTTTTTTTAGATAATTCTTCCATCTATTTACAATGAATAGATTGGATTGAGTTAAATAAAAAACAAGTTCAGCTTTTTTAGATAATTCTTCCATCTATTTACAATAGATTGGATTGAGTTAAATAAAAAACAAGTTTTTTTAGATAATTCTTCCATCTATTTACAATGAATAGATTGGATTGAGTTAAATAAAAAACAAGTTCAGCTTTTTTAGATAATTCTTCCATCTATTTACAATGAATAGATTGGATTGAGTTAAATAAAAAACAAGTTCAGCTTTTTTAGATAATTCTTCCATCTATTTACAATGAATAGATTGGATTGAGTTAAATAAAAAACAAGTTCAGCTTTTTTAGATAATTCTTCCATCTATTTACAATTAATAGATTGGATTGAGTTAAATAAAAAACAAGTTCAGCTTTTTTAGATAATTCTTCCATCTATTTACAATGAATAGATTGGATTGAGTTAAATAAAAAACAAGTTCAGCTTTTTTAGATAATTCTTCCATCTATTTACAATGAATAGATTGGATTGAGTTAAATAAAAAACAAGTTCAGCTTTTTTAGATAATTCTTCCATCTATTTACAATGAATAGATTGGATTGAGTTAAATAAAAAACAAGTTTTTTTAGATAATTCTTCCATCTATTTACAATGAATAGATTGGATTGAGTTAAATAAAAAACAAGTTCAGCTTTTTTAGATAATTCTTCCATCTATTTACAATAGATTGGATTGAGTTAAATAAAAAACAAGTTTTTTTAGATAATTCTTCCATCTATTTACAATGAATGAGATTGGATTGAGTTAAATAAAAAACAAGTTCAGCTTTTTTAGATAATTCTTCCATCTATTTACAATGAATAGATTGGATTGAGTTAAATAAAAAACAAGTTCAGCTTTTTTAGATAATTCTTCCATCTATTTACAATGAATAGATTGGATTGAGTTAAATAAAAAACAAGTTCAGCTTTTTTAGATAATTCTTCCATCTATTTACAATAGATTGGATTGAGTTAAATAAAAAACAAGTTTTTTTAGATAATTCTTCCATCTATTTACAATGAATAGATTGGATTGAGTTAAATAAAAAACAAGTTCAGTTTTTTTAGATAATTCTTCCATCTATTTACAATGAATAGATTGGATTGAGTTAAATACATTAAGATTGATCGAAACATCGAAACGAGAGCTGGCCAAGCATTCTCAAAACATGTTCTATTTTTTGAGATAATTCCATCTGTTCGTGATGTACAGTAATATCGAACAATAATGACTCCTTCTCATTAATTTGCGAAGCGCTAGTCGTGCTCATAATTATACTTGATTAGACACATGTAGATGCTGTAAGAATAGATTGGATTGAGTTTGAACACAATAAGATCGATCGAAACACTGAACTGAGAGCTGGTCAAGCATTCTCAAATTTTTTTCCATTTCAGAGTGTCCATTTTCTCATTATAGAAATATTGATCTGTATTTTAAGGTATCATCAATCAGATTGTGAATAGTTATAAAACATATTGAAAAATTACTTTTTTACTGTCACCAATTCTAACACGCCGAAGCCCTAGGACTACAACTACACAAAGGGAACAATGACGTTCTGTCCTGCCGTGTACATACTATTTTTACCACGACCGGGATCAGAACAACACGAAACAAGTATTTTTGGAATTCCGGCATTTCGGTAAATCAGAATTATGCTGCAATATTTAGCAGCATTTGAATTGTGTTATTTTACGAATACCATGACACCAGACATTTTCATATTGTTTCATATTGTTCATTTTCTCCGTAGAGAGAAAATGTGTTCTTTCTGTCACAATTTTTGTAATGTAGAAAGTATTATCATCAGAAACTACCATAAATAGAATTAGCATTTTTTCTTTAGAATTCATAGCTTATGTTAAAATTTTTAGCATTTTTATGTACTTATTATTAATTACTATCTTTGTTCGATAGGAGGGATGAAAACGACCAAAAGCAAGATGGCAAGACGAAAATCTAAACCACTTGGGCCCAGGACGGTGACCTCCTCAATCCTGTATTTACTATCAATCTTTAAAACTGATGTATTGAAAATAAAGTAGTGTAATAATAGTTACTTTCTGTTTTTGTTATTTTCTCTGCGTTATAATGTGACTATAAAGTCTCTTATTATTTTCCATAAATGGTATGTTATAGATATTAACGATAGAAGTTTGATTATGAGCATCTTAATAACACAAGTTTGATTAACAAAAACGAGGCGGTGAGCCGAGTTTTGCAGCAATCAAACAAGTCTCGTTAAGTGCCATAAGCAAACGTGTATTGTTCAATATTTTATCTTCATCAATAAATTCTGGTTCAATGTATTTCTTTATACAAAAAGAGTGCGGTAATATCTATCCATTATCGCACTGAGTGCGGTAATATCCATTACCATTGCGGTAATGAAGCCCTTAACGATACTAAAATTAATTTGGTTAAGCGTCTATAACAACACCGATGAAGATAATAGATATTAACGATACAAGTTTGATTATGAGCATCTTTATGATACGAGTTTGATTGCCAAAACGAGGCGGTCAGCCGAGTTTTGTGGCAACCAAATGAGTCTCGTTAAGATGCTCATAAGCAAACGTGTATTTTTCAATATTTTATCTTCATCAATAAATCAGGCATTTGCCAGTACATTGCAAAGTTTAAATTTCCCGCCATCGTGCTCTGCATGCCCATACGAAACTTCTAACTTGATAATGGGTTTTAGGTAGCACTGTGTCCCCATTCTTTCATCATAAGCCAAACACATTTCAGTTTTACCGCTGTTTCAATTCAAATTTTGCGATAAACGCCCAAAATTTTGCCGCTAAAACGATTCCATTTACATTCTATGGTGCTGCCATATTACTGGAAAAAGTGCAGCGGTCCCCGTTTTAAAGTTTCCTGCATTTTTTTATTTGTGCGCCATCTCTTAGATAACCGCTAAACTTTTACACATAAATTTTTTCAACAAACATGTCGGAGGCCGTTTAAAAAAACTTATTTTCTGGTTTTTGTATTTGTTACTTGCAATAATGATGTTATATTTTAGAAGAACGTACTGAACTACAAGGTGAATAGATTCCATTATGTTAGAATCTAATATACTACCAATAATTTTACGATTCCAGATGCCAATAACAGAAAAAATCATGAACAAATCATAAATCCAACTAGTGGAATCTATTGAATAATGTCTTCTCTTTAAGAAAATAAATTTAGGTTTCCTTACTTTGCTATATTTTGGGCAAAAATCAGAAAATAAAATAGCTTATGTGGCGCCCTCTAATAATGTTTCTTGAACTAAGATTTCGCAGTGCGCGTCTTAATAAGGATATTATACATAAATTAGGTCAATTTTCAGGATTATTTATAATCTTTCACCGATTTTTGTAATTAAAACCGGAATTATAGGCAACATTGTATGTGTCCATAAACATGATGAACATCTGATTTTTTGAGGTTATTTGCCCTATAAAAGTTTTTTGAAAGTTTTGTAGTGGTTCACTAATAATAAGCAGCAGTTCTTTCCAGGGTTAAGAAAAAGTGTAATTTTATGCATTAATATGTCATGCAAGACAAGACATTGCGCACAGTTTCCGCAATTGTTGCTGAACTTATTGAACTATTTCGAGAAGGAAAAACGGTGGGCATTTACTTCCTTTGTCTTCTGTGCAGGAGGTATGACAAGTAAATTTATTATTTTATCTACGACAGTGTGTAAAATTGACTTTTAGTTAGCAGTTTTAAGTTTGTAAAATTTTTAACCACGCAACATTACGACCGTTTGCTAGTAATCCTAATTTACATTTAAATTTTTTTTTATATTTACCGGGTTTTCTAGATTCTGTCGTAGATAAAATATTGTACGATACACATGCGTAAAGCATCTTTAGTCACTCGCGGGGCCTAAAACGCGAGTGAACGAGCGTTTTAACTTTGCCCCACTCGTGACTAAAGGCTAGCTTTACGCACTTGTATCGTAAATTACTATTGTACAATTGTTTGTCTATTGCGGCGAGCGGCTGAGACTTTAGAAATTAGTATGTCTACTGTTCAAAGGGTGAAGACTCGTACAAGTAACCAACTAGTTTTATGTAGCCCTGGTACCTACAAAGTGATCTCGCAAGAAATCGAAAATTGTAGACCTACCAGATTCTTCTAAACTGGTCATCAGAGAAACTATGTATGTATAAGATGCATAGAAAGAAAAACATATTACTCCCAATTATTTAAATTATGAGCTTCAGGAGCAACATATTATAGTATAGGCAGAAGCCGTTTAAACATTGTTCTACATGACGTTGGATTTAAATTTCTCAAAGAAGAGCACTTTCAGCATACCACCACAATCAACAACCAAACAACCTGACCACCTACGCTGCACACCAACATCTAAGGATTTCTACAAATGAACTCAGTGTCTGAGAAACTAAGAAGAAAATTAATTATTTAAAACTTCAAAAAGCAGCTGGACCAGATAGGATACCATCTGAGCTATTCAGTTTCTACCTTTCTAGCACGGCACATTTACTGCACCCACTTAAACAGACTATTTCGAACACCAGAAGAATACCTACAGAGTGGAAGGACGGTCTCATTATCACTGCTAAAAAAAGTTAATCTGGGTGAGTGTCGAAATTGACAAAAAATCTTAACAGCTGATGGAATACTTCCTTTTCTGTTGGGTTCCATCCCTGCACGTTCCAGTAACCAATACTCATGTACGTTTTTCGCAGCTTTCACCTACTTAAACAATTTCTATCCCTGTTCCAACGTATTATTAATGTGATTCTAATTAGGTGCTTGATAATATTTAAGTTGATTTAGATTCTAACTGGATGGTGTTATTTTGGTATAAAAACTTCTCAACTTTATTATTTAATTATAATAAAATAATATTTAATAAATATTGAAAAATATTTTTTTCTTAATTTCAATTAAAATCTAAAAGAAAGCTGGAATCATATACCTAACCTCAGAAAATCATCTTGTATAAGCCGTTTACGATCTTTTTGGGTCAGGTGAGGCTATGGCCATCTAGTAATTTTGTTGGCAGAACCTCTGTTGCAACAAAACTCCCTCATGGAAATTGACACTTTTTGTGTTAGGTTAGGTTGTTTTCAGTTTATGGTTATATTTTCTGAATATGTACATTGTTGCCGGATATTCTCTAGTCCCCACATCGACTCGCCTTCTTTTAAATTTGGTCTGTCCTTTTTAAATTGGAAGTAGCATCGTTTAATGGAAATTTTTTGTTGTAACAAAATTATTTTGGACATTTTGGCTTTTCCTTTGACGGAAATTAAAATTACTTTCACACATTTGATAAATCATTTATTTTCTTATGAACATTAAAATAATAAATCTGGCAATGTGGTGGCAAGAAAATGTCGAACAGACACTGACAGAAAAAACAAGTTGCATCCACTACATCATCGAATCAGTTAGTCCAACATGAAAAGAAAAAATCATAGCCAACTCTGTCCCAAAAAGGTCGTGAACGGCTTATATGTCAGTTCTGTAAACGTTAGTTCATTGTCAAACTATGAATGCTGATTTGACTAGACATTTTTTAATGTTATACCATACAGACAGCATTGACGACCGGGGCTCTTCTTTCGTCGAATGCATAGTAGGTATAAATCACAATCATTGAGGATCCTCGCAAGAACACAGTCAGGCATTTGAAGTAGAGCAAGTGAGAGCCTCAGTTATAACAGATTTTGGGCATAATTATGATGACTGTATCATTGTATACAAAAATAACCAAGTGTTGCAAGAAAAACTTCATTACTATTACTAATATTTTGTTTTCTCTTTTTAAATTTTGATAGAATATTTGCATAGTATTGCTAAATTCCATAACTTATTTGCTGTTTTCCTTTCGTTAGATGAATTGCTTGAGTGTGGCGCGTATTAATGCTCAATCATTGGTGCATTACTTATTTATTTATTTTTATATTTACATCATCATATCTTTTCTAATCAGTATGACATAATTAATTGCTGTAGTGGAGACTTGCAATGTAATCACTTTATATTGTATGCGTAATACCTACCATGTTTAAAATTGTGTTTGGCAATTCTATGTAATTAAAATCAATACAAATTTATTATGATTTTGTTACTGTGTTTCTTAAGTCAGCTAACGTATGGCCACTGGAGATACATTCTAATAGTAAAAGAAGTTAAAAACTCTTTTAAGGTTTTGGCGTCAGATTCGTAGTTTTTTTATAAGATCGTGTTTAAAATACAAGAAAAAGTTTCAAGAGCAGCTGAATTTATAGTATAACATAATGCAAAAGTCTGACAAAAATCTACGTGAGAGGAATGCGAGTGCAGATTTTCCAAAAACAACAGCTACGAGTTAGATCTGAACGACAAGTACTGAAGAAACAATCAGGCCACGAATTGTATTCAACAAAACAATCCAATGACAAGATGAATTAAATAAAAAAAATCATTTTTAAAGTTTAAGAAGTTTAATTAACTTACGACATTACCATGATGACTGTAACTAAATTTATTTAAAATTCAAATTTGATGGACATGTATTTTAACGTTAATATTGGCGGCTAGAATTTTTGATGTAAATATTGCCGAAATAAGAAAAAATTAAAGGCAGCAATTAGTTGACTGCATAGAAATGCAAGTCTTTGATTAGTTATTTTATTTTGAGTTGGATAATCGCTGAAATTGCACTAGTCCAAAATTTTACTTGAATTCAATTACCTCCATGGATACTAACGAACAAACTCACGTTATTGGTTGTTTGAGCGTATAGGGAATCATTCTAAGTACTTAATTAACCAGTTATTTTAAAATTAACTGATTTATAAGGAACATTGGAAATTACAAGATTTTAACATGAAATTTCATGCACATTTCTGACACACTTTGAGGAAGTTAAGTGTTTTATGACAACTAAAAATGTTTTCCCATATTCAAGTGATAATTATTTTTATGCTTACCTGAAACCTCCTGTGATGTAAATCTGCAGAAGTAGACAAGCCACGTTGTCGTTATTGTGTCAGATGCTACACATGAAGTTTTGTCGTGGTTCTGAAAAAAGATAATATTCATATTACAAATACTAAATACTTTTAATCAATTGCTTATTGAAGTATTGACATTACCAAATATTAATAGTACATACCTACTATACTTATTGGTTAAAAATACAAGCAGTTAGTATCTAAGGTCTACACATTACCCTTTTGCTGTAACATAACAATTTTCTCTCTTTATTTAACTACAAGAACTGGACGAAACAAAAAATCTGCATTTTTTGGTCAGGTCCGCTTTAAGTATGGCTTGTTTTATAATACTGTGTGTGACATTTGTCCAAAATGACAGTAAAATAACGCACAATAACAATCAAGCAAGCAAGCCCAAAATCTTATTTAAGCGTTAGGAAGAGGAAGAGGAGAAACGTCGCATTACATAGGTCAAGAATGTCTTAGTTTGAATAATGTGCTTAAATGAGCATCCCTTACATTAAAGGTTAGGTATATGTCAAATTCTACTTCAAAGTCTACTACCTGCGATCTAAATAATCTTTTTGAATTACAATGCAATATAAGACATACGTTTTAAACGCTATGTTTTCGTATTTCTGACGTCACAAAAAAAGGGTAATGTGTAGACTTTACATCTCAAGCGGTCTGAAAATTCTATAGAATCTACTAGATGCATGTAGTGCACCCGATTAATAACTTTACGATCAGTAAACGGGAAATTGTGAACATTTTAGATTAGGTTACATAAATACGCAGTTACTTACGTTTTGAGATTATTTACTCAAATTACAGTATCGATACATTATCTAAGTAATGATTGCTAAATGATAGATACTTTAGTTTAATTTTCGCAAATGGCTAATATCAACAACTGCATTAAAACTCCGACTAATAAGTACATACATAAACTCGAAATGCAAACAACGTAGCCATATTAAATTACACTTTGCCTTAATGCTCTGCTCAAGTGCAAATGACCTACCTGTTCTATAGAAGTAAAAAGATATGGAATAAAAAGAGAACTCTGAAGAAACTTTTTAAATAAATCACTTTGTAATTTAGTAGCTCTATTGCAAAATCAAAAGTTAAAAAAAATCAAAGTAGGCTCATTTGTCTGAAAATTGACAGTCAGCCATTACTCTATAATTCTAAACAACTTGTCGTAATACCTTTTTTTTTGTTGTCTGTTCTAATGAAGGTAGTTTACTCTTGGCCATTTTTTAAAAATCGATTCTAAAATTATATTAATTATATTTATATTTAATTATATTAATTAGTTTGATTGGTTTTCTTAAAATCTTGGTTTGAGAACAGGCAAGAGCTATTCCTAGAATATTTACATCTAACTCGAAAAATGTTTGTTATTTACACCTTATCCCAACTCAATCCGTGGACACACTGTATATGGGTGTTACATCAGAAAATTTTTGAGAAAAATGCGATTAAAAGTTAAGTGTTGTTTGCCACGGATATCACTGATTTTTGTAATTTTTATCTAGTCGGCTATGAAAACAATATCCTAATTTAAAAAGATATTATTTATATTCATACAACGTTAATTAACTTTATGCTAACAACTAATTAGTTATACCGATGGGGCCACAATTATATATAACAGCAATAAGATAACATGAACAAGAAGATAACACGTATTGCTTGAGTAAGAAAGAGATAAACATAGTAGCAAATATTCGAGAAGGCTCGACTCTTAATTTAATTATGACATTTGTCAACTAAACATGCCTACTAATATAATTTTTTTGTATGGCCATCTCTTTCTTACTCAAGCATTCTATTTGCTTGTTCATGTTATCTCATTGCTGTTATATATAATTATGGCCCCATCAGTATATAACTACGCAAATTGTTCAAACTTGCCTCCGTCGTTATTTGAGCAACGATCTAAACGATGCAGAAAATCTCTATTTGTCGCTTCGAATAAAGTTTCTCTGGTTTGCATATTCTGCTCGTATCCTGTTTTAAAGTCATCCACATATAAGGGAGGCATTCTATAAACGCGTTCCTTTAAATTACCCCACAGGAAGAAATCCAAGGGCGTGGGGTCAAATAGCAGCTCAAGGTTATAATTGCCAACACACCATTTTAAATAGTTCGTGGGTTCATGGAAGTAAACGATAATAAATTATTTGAAAATAAAACAAAATTGTTTTATTTTCTGTAGTTCTCCAAACACCCATTTTTACCAGACTAATTATGATAGTAGTTAACGGATAAACACAAGTACATAATTTGTCGCTAACATGTTTGTTTCGTCACTATCGAAACCCCTCTGAAAATCTACAACTGCACGACGCTGTCCCAAATAACTTCAAGATGGCTGCTAGCTTCACCTCGAAACACAACACAGTCCCTTCGAAATAATTGTATTGTACCAAAAGAATTAAACCAAGCACTATTCAAATCAAAACGCCGTTCACGAATGACTGCTATTTATTTTCAAGTAACCAAACCTTTTAAGACATACGTCAGATCAAAATACAAATTTTAACCTCAAAACGGCCGAACGGCTGACAAAAATTGTGCGTCATAATAGAACGAAGAAATTTAAAGAAGTCCCTTTTTCTCGGCGCCCTACTATTATATAGCAGTCGAAAAACAAAAAGTACATAATGAATTCTAGGCCTTTAATTGGCCGAATTTTGCGTTACCTCAAAAAATTTCAAGAACAAATGCCCTTCGCTAATTAGCAAAATGATTATCCTATTTGTACAAATGCCTTACAACAAATCGTAAAATTAATAACACCATTGTCTCCAGCGTATTCCACTGCATAATTGTTCCAAATCTCACGCATATCTAAGCCGGTGTCTTGATGGAAAGATTTTAGCATGTCCCAGGCTTCGCCCCACACATAACCCAGATGTGATACCTGCAAGGTGGTTCCACAACCCCACTGCACGTGTGTGAACGTTATCTAGAGGAGGGAACAAAGCCGTGAAGCCCCAAAGCTCTGTTATGCCCTAATATGTCCAGCAGCACTTCCTTCAACTATGTGTATGCTTTATAAACTACACGGACTCCTTTGAAGCTTGTTTAGTTGAAACAATTGACTTGCATTGACTCTAATGTCACTGGTACGTATGCTCATTGCTCTAATGTGCATAATATTCAATTTTCTCTGCTTGCAGACTCCAAGATTGAACCCACATGCTCTTCAGCTATGGCCCTCACATTTTCTAGCTATGGCCTTCCCAATTATTTGTGTTTCCGACGTCCCGGGCTTTCATTCGACCTCAGGCCAGCTCCGATTGTAGCTCCAGCACACATCAACGGCCCAATCTGCTTCGCCAGTGCAACGAGTGTATCAATGTTTAGTGCGAACACTGAATAGTACTTAAGCATGTCCACCTGTCCACCATGTTTTATTCTGTGTCAATTAATATTAACATGTAATCCTATACGTATGTTGCCTCTTTGTGTAGCTAAAAATGGGATCTCCAGGTGAATTTGACCTGATTTTACCAAAACATAACCCCACATTTGATCGGCAGACACGAGAGAACCTCGATCGTGCTTGGTGCTGTGTGAAATGCACTTTACACCTGTGCTTAATTTGATTCCAATTATGAGTTATATGGCTACTATATACAAGAATCTCAAATATTTACTCTTGAAACAACTTATGCCTTAAATGTGACTATTTACATCGGTCCATAAATTTTACCGCAAGAAATCTGTTTGTACCAGCAATTTTCCTTGGAAAGATAAAACTTTGTTAGTTATTAATTACATTATCTCATTAAATGTCCACGGTACTAACAAATATCACAGCAATATAATATAATCTGGAGTTTATGCCCTTGCACAGTATAGATCATTTTCGCAACATAATCACGAGGCGTTCACAATAAATTGCTAATTATAGATATAGGTTTAACACATACCCAAATATTTCAAATTAAAATTACGTAGGAAATACAATAATACCTCACTAAGTCCGGCAAAAGAAAGTGATTTTTCACTCTAATTGTGACAAGATGTTTAAGTAACATGTCGATTAACTAATATCTTATCTGTCGCCTCCAATGTAGAACACAGCAACTGATGTGGTCTTGAAACGGTTGTATCTTATTAATTATTGCTCATTCTTTTCTGGTTTGCTTAATTACAACTGTTAATTTTTGATACGACTTTGCTAACGGATAGACAGATGCCAGGGTTCGGTTTGTCCACTCAAGTATATAGATCCAGTACATATAAAATACGCATTTATTCATTCAAATATTTAAAGGTCAAAATAAATAATTATATTCTGTATAAAATTCACAAAATAAAGATATAATCAGGTCTGCGGGAAGCCGGACGCCTGAGTGGTTAGGCAAACCACTTTGCCTCACACGTTCGCCAGTCTTCGGAGTTGGATCGGGACCGCTGCAACGAGCGCCGTGATTTATGGCGTCCTAGTACGGTCAAAGCTGGAAACACAAGAATAACTGTCAGTTATGGCGATTAATAAAAGCGGAGGAATTTCTTGTGTATTCAAGGGGTTTTGTGTTTGAACTTTACGAAGGGCGAGGGCACTCCTCGCCGAAGCTAAACTGCAGTGCCATGAAGATGTTTATAAGTGAAGTAATATCTAAATTTAGTAATATTTCCTGGAATTATAGCAATAACCTCAGTTTTACGTTACGGACCCAAATTGCTTCTGGGAGCTTGTATTTTGGCAAAAAGGGCACTGCAGGAGATAACTGGATGCTAGCAAAGAGCGTCCCCACAGGTGAGTCAAGCTCTGAATTCTTGCAAGTAATTTTAAGACCTGAGGCCTCGTGCTTTAAGAGCCCGGTCGGTTATTGGAAGCTCCCCAATGGCGTCCTCATAAACGAGTTAAGCTCTTAATGAACTTAAATACTTTCTGAGTTCTTGCAAGTAATTTTAAGACCTGGGTCTTCGTGCTTTAAGAGCCCGGGCGGTTATTGGAAGCTCCCCAATGGCGTCCTCATAAACGAGTTAGCTCTTAATGAATTTAAATACTTTCGTATTGATTCTTTCGGGTGGTTTCGGAAAGCGGATTCAGGGAGGTTTTAAAGCACCAGGTACTTATCAGTAGGCCACGTGAGCTTTAATGGAAAGCGTTTTCAGGAAGGTTTTAAAGCACCAGGTACTTAGTCAGTAGGCCACGTGAGCTTTAATAGGAAATTGGTTATTTACAGAAAATGCTGGTCGCAGGAGTAAAGTGTCTTTAACAGCGTGCGTTCCTTGCTCTTATACCTTACCAGTCCTTTTTATCTACGCTGAAGTTCGGACAGGAATGCGTGAAAGACGGGCGGTCATGCATTCGCCCAGAGCGAAGGTTAATTGCGATATCTACATCCTCGCGTCTTGAAGATGAATTTACCTGATTGTGGTGATTTTTAGTGGCGTCAAATGAGCACGCATTATATAGTGTAGAAATATTAATTTCGGCAGGAGCTAACGTCACAGTTTCGATTCTTCACCGATTCTGTACTAGAAGACGTGACGTCTGTCACACGCACATCCCTGAGGATCGAAATGAACAGTGTAGAACAGCAAAAGAGAAGAGAATAAAATAAATACAATTCAATAAAGCCATCAAAAAGGAAAACAGGGAAAATCCCTGCAACAAAGGTGTCATTAGCTCAGATGAGTGCTTTTCATTTACACACCTTACTCGAGATTAAAAGCGACTTTTAAACGCGTTTTTCCCAATCCTAAGTCGATTAATCCGGAGGTATTGACCTAAAGAACAGAATTAAATTGAATCACAAAGCTACTAATAGGAATAATAATGACTTACCAAACAAACATCGCTGAATTCATTGAACTCCACCGTCTAGAGGTTTATCTCGAAACGATCCCCATACACGAATCGGGAACCATAATGAATGAACGGCTATTCGTCGACACATAAATTTCTCATTTAAGTTGAGGTAAAATCGTAATTTCACAAATTCTCGACAAATCGTTTGCTTCTGTGCCAGTTGTTATATACGTATTTTCTTTTTTCCTGTTCTTAGGTGACCCAAACAAAAATAGACTAAAACCAACACAATGTGATACAGTGTGAGGCTACAATATCTAATCAGAACTAGGAAGTTACTATACCACCGCATTATATCATACGGCAGCCAACCTCATAGATTCACAAGGCAGGTACACAATATTACGAATGTCATCTGGATATATCAGATGAGCTGAGACAATTTCGAAATATTACGCCTGATTTGACATAATTACTTCTTAATTGACATCAGCTGTTAGGGGCACTTTTTTTATATGAGAGCCACAGCCAATGTTTAACCTTTACATACCTATCCTTCAAACGTCAAAGTTAACAGAGAAGTAAGCATTTTAATTGAGTCAACCTATTTCTTTCAGAAAATGATCACTACCAAGAGACAGCACCTACAAAACTCATTGTGTAAACGTAGTTAGTAGTTCTGACTATAAGCAAAACTGCTATTCCACGATGACTGTATCGGAACTCAGGTCCATATCCTTTTTACTAGGGATGTCGGCGGGTACCCGGGTACCCGGGTCGCGCAAATACAATGTTTACCACGGTGCAGTACCACCCCGTTCTGTACCGTAGTAGACATTGTTTTACAAATACGCGCAATTCCATACTCCCAAGTTTACTACGATACAGAAATTAGGTTGGACTGTATCGCAGTAAGAATCGGACGAGCTTCGCGCGTGTAGTTTATCGCCAAACCTTACTCCTATACAGAAACAATACTCACATACGCAACTGCACTTTACTCGCCGCTCTCGTAATAATAATTAAAGGCTGGTTTTTTCTGATATGATTTGAGCGAAACTTTGGAATTTTATGTAGCCATCCATAGGGATGCTATTTAAAGAAATCACCGAGGACTTTCAGACGCCACCAACCATAATAGTCTTCCAGCGTTTCTGTGGATGGCTTCATAAAATTTCACAGTTTCGCTCAGGTCATATAAAAAAACAGGCTTTTATCGAAATTATTAGAGATTTTTGAATCGCGCTGTAAATGAAATATATACGTAGGTACCATTAATAATAATAAAGTAACAACAACTATTTAATAATATGTATATTTGAAAAAAGTTCTGTTGACAAAAAAATTAGTTAATGCATTTTTGCGTGAGCAGTGTTATTGTTCACACTTGTCTTCAGAGAATGCTTGCGCTTCTCGCGTTTTGGTGGCCGTCCTGCTTGAACTCTAGCAGTGCTCCCCAATGGTCTTCTTCGCCTTGCAATAGCAGTTGGCTGGACTTTAATCCTTTTGCCACCCCTTCTGGCCGCAAAGTTATGCAGTGTTGATATTAAATCGGATGGCGTAGTGACGTTCTTAAAAATCTTATATCTACTTTCGGCGATTTTAGTTATCAGCACCAAATGCGTCTTAAACTCGTCTAACTCTCCGCCGGCTGCAAATATTGTTTTTTGCCAGGTCGTTTCCGAATGCCGCGTTGTCAGCATGCTAGTCTTCATTTGCGACAATCGTCCTATTGTGAGGAACAACATTTCCTGTGTTTGCGACAGAGACCTCGGTAGAGACATCCATCGCCTCAAAAAAGTTTGGTGCGATATCCTCACCCAATGCTATCTTCGCTAAATCTTTTTTGTCGTCAAGGGTTAGTTCAGGATTGGAAGGTACAATTATGCCCATTTGTGACTGAATAGCACACAGACGTTTACAGAAACGTCCTCCTTGTCCACTAATATAAAGCAATCACAGAATCCAATGTCGCTGAAAGCAGTGTAGTACTTTTTTCCTTTAGTAGTAACTTTGAATGCATTTTCTGAAATTTGTTCGACGGAAACATTTTTTGATCTCACCATCAGCAACTCGTTAATAGCCTTGTGTCTTTTATCACCCGCAAATGCCAGTAAACGTCTTTTATGATCGGATTCAAGCACCTTCGTAATGAAATCCAGTAGCGCACAGGGATTGAACGCCTTGCACCTTTGCAGAACTATATCTTTGAATATACGAATTGACGATTCAACCATATTATTTGTGTTGTGTCCACGAGTTATTAATTTGATGCGAAAACATAAAGCCCACTCCACTTTTTTGTTCCATAACGTCTCTACGTGCTTGATAAGATTACCATATAAGAGATTGTGTTCGTCTTTTACGAACACCGAATATTTTTCTTGGACCTCATCTTCAGAAGTAGAGTAAACAACTGCTTGACATTTTTCCATTATAGACTGTCGATGATCTTTAGATACTGCATTTTGACTGTTCCATAACCACCTCCAAAACGCTTGCAGCAAGTGAAAAATGCAGAGCATTAAACTTGATTCTGGGAAAACATTTCGCAATGCATTTCTTTCTGCTAAGGAATCATCAGTCATTATTATTCGTGGGTAGCCATGACCATTTAATTCCATTTTCACCCAAGGTTTCACGCAATAACTTGAAAGCTAAAGTATAATTCGATTCACTTTGTTCTTTATGCAGAATGCAAGTTAAAAGAACTGCGCCAATTTTCGATGCTCCAAAAACAAATGTCACACATGTATTTGTTTGATCACAAAACCCACTTGAATCATTAAAAACGATATCATGAGAAAAACGACGGGCATGTGCTCTTAACATGATTTGTGTCAAAATTAGTATTATCATAGGATTTTCTTTGATAACGACTCTCATTCCGTTTTCTTCATAAAAAGAATTTTTTTTCTTCACGGTCTCGATAATGTCTTCCTCGCGTCTGGTTCCGAAATTACAGGCTCTGGAAAGCGAAAAGTTGTTAGATTTTCATACGTAACATCTTTTTTCCGGCCAGCGTATGTATTGGCCGGACTTTCAATAAATTTGAACCAGGGGCGTAGAAACTATGAAATATCCTTCCTTATTCCTTGTATACATCCTAAAGGGAAAGTCTGTGCAAAATTTCAGTTTGCTAGGTCCAAGGGTTTGGGATGGGCGTTGATGAGTGAGTCAGTCAGGACTTCTATTCTTATATATAAGATAACAGTAAAATTAAGGTCGTAGATAAAATATTGTATGCAACGCGTGCTAAAAGTCGTTTATGCACGAGACATGTTATCAGGACCGCGCCAGCATCAATGGCCGCCTGTGTGCAGAGCCAAATTTGCCGCCCCAAAATTTGCATTTTTGTTGTAAAATATAAATTTTATGTAGTACATACCTAGTTTAACTGTAACAAATCAAATTAATTTAAGTGAAAAACAGAAATTTTAAAAAAGTTTTATTAACAATCAAATTTACAAAAAGAAAATAGTGGAATAAAATTAATAAAAAAAAAACAAAATTTTAGAAAATTATAAAAAAGCAACTTTCCTAGCTTTTTTCTCCGCAAATTCTTTAATTACTAATTCTAAATCGATGGAATCAATCGTGTCGCTTTCTATTGCTATTATAGACAGATTATTTAATCTGTTTTGTGACATTGTGGATCGCATATAATTTTTAATAATTTTTAGTTTGGAGAAAGATCTCTCACCAGACGCAACTGAAACTGGTAACGTGAGTAATATTCTAAGAGCTATTGACCTATTTGGAAATAATGCTATGAGCTGATTTTCAAAAATATATTCAAGAATGGACTGGGGCTCTAACTGATGCTTTTCAGCTGAAGTAGGTTTAAGATGTAATTTTAAAGATTTTATCTCTTCAAATAATTCTATTCCATCTACATTTGATTCCTTTCTAGAATCATCAGTTAGATGAAGATGTAAATCTTTACAACATTGTAATAGCTCGTTTTCCGTTAAATCAAACATATTATAAAGAAATCCAAACATATTCTGCATTTCATAAGAAATGAACCACCCCGAAGGAGTTGACGCAGAACCTCGAAATTATGTAGAAATGAGTTGTGCATGGAGACAAACAAATGATTAAATTTTGAAGGCCATCTGTCACTGCTGATAGAAATTATCTATCTGTTAGAACCTGAAATTGTTTTTTGTTGGATCGTATTTTTCGGAGTAGTTCGCAGTTTGTCTGTGATTATTGTTACTGCATTAGTAAAGTTAGTGCCTAAAAAATGCCACGAGTTAGAAGACGAGCAAATTTTCGCCATCTTACGCACTTTGGAAGAGAACGAATTATCGGAATGCATGATGCTGATTTAAGCTTTCGGGAAATTGGCAGGCGCATGGGCCGACCTCACGCCACTATTAGACGGACTTGGGTGGATTGGCAGGAAGAACATCTAGAGACTCGTCGTAGAGGCAGAGGACGTCCTAGAGTGACAGAAGCACGCGAAGATCGGCTGTTAAGGCGAAGTGCAATTCAGGACCCAGTAGAACCAACGCGAGCTGTTGCAATCAATTGGGTAAGAGCAATTGGTCGTAGAGTGTCTATGAGCCCAATTTATCGTCGAATATGCACATTTGGGTTACGCTCATATCGTCCTTATTTTCGTCTTCCTATGACTCAACAACATAAAGATACCAGACTGCAGTGGAGCCAAAACCGACAACATTGGGACGATGAATAGGAAGCTATCGTCTTCAGGGACGAATCCCGATTTTGCTTATGGCATTCTGACGGACGTTTACGAATCAGACGACCTGAGGTCAGAAGCAAAATTTACAGTTTGTTCAGCGTCACCACACGGCTTTAACTCCTGGTGTAATGATGTGGGGAGCAATACGTTACGGCGGCAGGTCTCTCTTGATATTCATTCAGGGCACTCTAAACGCGCACCGTTACATTGACACCATTTTGGACCCCTTTATGGTGCCATTCCTCCGAGACCTTCCAAGGGCCGTCTTCCAACACGATAATGCGCGGCCTCATACTGTTCACATAACATTAGAGTTCCTAGCACAAAACAATGTTCTGCATTTGCCTTGGCCGGCAAGATCCCCGGACTTAAATTCTATTGAACATGTCTGGGACATGATGGACAGAAAACTGCGTCGATTACCCCACCCTTCCAACACTTTAGAGGAATTACGTCAACAGCTACAGATAGTCTGGAATGAGCTGTCCCAAGAGGCAATCGACCATCTGATTTCCAGCATGCCAAGAAGGGTTACTGAATGCATAAGAGTACGCGGAGATGCAACACATTATTAATGCTATTTTCAATAAATGTTGTCATTTGTTTTTGAAACTGTAATCATTTGTTTGTGTCCATGCACTACCCATTTCTACGTAATTTAGAAGTTCTGAGTTAACTCCTTCGGGGTGGTTCATTTCTTATGAAATGCAGTGTAGTATCATATCTTGTTATTCCCTCAAATCTGTCTCTTAAAGACGATAAAGTTTGATCTAATATATTAAAATAAACGTTAACTTTATAATAATTTTTTGGATCAATAATTGGTTCATCACTGTGTTCATAATCAAATTGTCTGGGTTTTCTTCGTGCTCTAACAGACTGAACAGCAGGAAAATTAGGTTCAATACCGAGTTCATCCGCAAGTGTATTAGCGTCAGTAAGAACATTATTGAATTCTTCATCTGATCGAAGAGCTAAGAAAAAATCTAACCCATTTTTAAAATGCTCTAAGCAAGTTTTTATATTTATAGTAGGATTTTGCATCATCGTGCTCAAAACATTAATTTTGATTAAAATATTGTACCAAATAATTTTTGAGCACAAAAATTTATAACTCTGAATTTTTAATGCCAAAGATTTGGCTTGATGTGAAGCACTGTGGTCTTGTACGGATAAACGATCTTCAATTACTTCTACCAATGCATCATATATTTGCCCAATTTGGTAACGCAGGGGCTTCACAGCGTCTATTCTACTAGACCACCGTGTATCACTAAGTGGTTTTAAATTTAAATTTGTTGGGTGTTTTTTCAGAATTGACCATCTTTTTACCGACGCAGAAAAAAAACAAATAATTCTTGAACTATATCAAAATAACCAGAAGTCTCAAAAGAAACTTTAGCAGCATCGTTCACTACTAAATTTAATGTATGGGCTGTGCACGGCACAAAAATGCTCGCGGATTTATTTCTAAAATTTTGTTTTGCAAACCATTATGTTTGCCGCGCATATTTACCCCATTATCGTACCCTTGGCCACGCATGTCGTAAATATTTAAATTCAACTTTGAAAGTAAATTCATTAAAAATTCACTTAAACCCACTCCAGTTGAATCATTAATAGGACAAAATTCTATAAAATGCTCGCGTATTTCAATTTTTTTTGAGGACTCATTCAACATTGTAAATCTAAAAATTATAGTACAGTCAAGAATTAAATCCAAAATATTATTTCTAATTTTGTTACCAATGACATCTATTATTTCATTCTGAATTTTGTCCCCTAAATAATTTACCATTCGTGTTTCATCTTTTTGTGACTTTTGAGTCCGAAGCACATGTTCTGACATAACAGAATCAAATTTTGAGATCATCTCAACAGCTTTTAAAAAATTACCGTTATTGCTTTCAAATAATTTATTAGATTGCCCGCGTAAAGCAAGACACTGTCCTGACAAATATTGTATTATTAAAATTATTCTCTCAATCACAGCATGCCAGTGCTTTGCTTCTGCATTCAACAAACGTAGTTGCGTCTGGTTTACAGTTTGTTCTTTTGATAACAATTTTATAAGTTCTAACTGATTTTTAACATTTGCATTGTGAGTATCACTTTTTTCGTGCCTTGAAATCAATAGTGACAAATGCTGCCAGTCAGAAACACCTTCCTTTTGCGAAAAATTGTTTTTAATTTTGCCAAATATTGTACAACAAAAGCAATAAACTGCATTATTTTTTATTGAATAAACTAACCACGGTCTATTAATTTCATCTCCATTTGGAAGAGAACGGTAGAAATATTTTTTCGAAAACCTTCGACCATTTTCATTAGTTGGGAAATTAAATTGCGTTACCTGAACAGGCCCTCTTTCTACTAAAATTTTTGTTAATGTTGTTGATATTATCTCAGGCCACTCTCCAGGATCATCTGAGGTTGCTGTGTCCTGCTGCGACTGCTGTGAATCTGATGAGCAGCCAAATTTCTTTAGTTCAGAAAGCCTTGATGAGGTTGACGTGCTGGCTTCTTCAGCGTCACCAACTTCTCTTCTCTCTGGTTTTGGAGACTCCGAGTCAGATGAAGTCACCTTCTCTTCCCCAGATTCGGAATCTTCCCTCATAATTTCCATTTCGACTTCTTGGACGCACGGCTCATTAAGTGGCCCGGAAAGAGAACTAGAGCTTGATTCTAATGCTTCCGCTGACACATTTTCTGGCTTCAAATATTTTTCTAAAGTATTGGCCAGTTTTTTCTTTTCTTCTTTTTTTTGTAGACTTTGTTTTCGATACTGAAAACCCGACAGCCTTTTCGTTTTTCTGATCTAGAAAAATTATAACAATTTTATTACTTAATACAATTTAAGAATATGTAGGTAACTATCTGTGTATTGATTGACATATTATTGATATGTATGTAGGTACTTACCATATTTATAACTTTTCTTCAACTTTCTTCAAAACACAATTACTAACAAAATTAATTTTCTCTACTCGATCTTCTCTGCAGCCAATTCAAAAATTAAATGACCAAATAATTATCATTGCACCCATATTACCACAGCATTAATGTAAGCATCATATAATATTATATTTCTTAAGATCAGCTTTAAACAATTAGGTACTTACCGACAAAAACGATCGCCGACACCCCGATCAAAAATAATATAAATACCTACTTCATAAATACGATATGTTTCACAGTCAATAAAAGCCGCCAGCCGCCAGTTTTCTGAAAAGTCACGTTTTGTTGCTTCTGATAAATATCCGGCTTTTTTGTAATCATTGCATAAAGATGCATGGAAAGCGTTCCTTCAAGTTGGCTTCGTTTAACAATTAGCCGCCACGGAATAAAAACTAACTTCGAGAATTTACATAAACAATAATCCATGTAAGCATATTATCAGGTGTTCATTTACACAATAAACATTTTTTATACCTATATAGGTACATATTTTTGAACTTCTAAAATTTGTAAAGTAAAAAAAATGTACATTTTTTTATTATTTTTTTTTGTAATTTGTATATAATTTTTAAACCTTTTTGGCCGCCCCTGAATTTGGCCGCCCGTGTGCGGTGCACACATTGCATACTGGCTTGGCGCGGCCCTGACCTGACCGTTTGACTGTGGATATCTGGGTGATGATTTTACATGTTCAAAATCCCATTCTTTAGCAAACTGTTTAAATTCATAACTACAGAATTCTGGTTCATTGTCTGAGCATACTATTCTCGGTATCCCAAAACGAACAAATATAGATTTCAGTTTTATTATGAAATTATGGTTTGTCAAATTATTATTTAGATGTGCAACTTCTACACACTTTGAATAGTAATCTATGACTAATAAATATGCCGCATTGTTAAGGTGGAATATGTCGCACCCACTTTTATAGAATGGTACCTACTGTTATGATTTCATGAGATACCATAGGTTCAGGCTTTTGTGAATTACTCTGATTTAGACAAATGTGGCATGACAAAATCATATCTTGTATACATTTTGACATTCCCGGCCAGTAAAATGATAAATTTGCTTTAGATACTGTTTTGCTGATGCCCATATGCCCATATGGCCATAGTGTAGCTTTTCCAGTATTTCTTTTCTGCATGTTTTTGGTACAATTAACTTTTGACTCTTATACACTAGTTCATCTATTGTAGTTAATTCATGTTTAAATTTGTAATAGAATTTAACATTTTCAGGTAGGGCTTTTAATTTATGTGGCCAGCCATTACTTATATAAAATTTCAACTGCACCAAATCATTGTCTAAATTTGTGTGCTCTCTCAGGTAATTTCGTTTCTCTGCTGAAACATTTAAATACATTGAAACCAAGCAGACTTGAGCCTCGGCTTCAATATCTAAATTTTCATCAAATACTTTATCTATAATAAACGCTCTCGACAGAGTGTCGGCCAGAACCAATTCTTTGCCTGGTTTAAAAACTAATGTAAAATCATAATTACGCAGCTGAATTAGAATTTTTTGTAACCTAGGTGGACATACGTTTACAGGTTTTTTTATAATTAAGAGTGGTTTGTGATCAGTTTCCACAATAAAGTGTTGACCAAGGACATACTGTTTAAATTTTTCGATGCCGAACCAGATCGCCAGCAACTCTTTTTCTATCTGGGCGTACCGGGTCTGGGCATCTGTAAATGCTCTAGATGAGTGAGCACACGGCCGCCCTTCCTGTAGGAGAACCGCGCCCATACCATTTTTCGAGGCGTCTACCGAAACAATGGCAGGTTTACCAATATCAAAAAACTTTAAACAAGGACTTTTACATATTGCCAACTTGAGATTATTAAAAGCTTCTTCCTTTTTTCATCCCAAGTAAAAACTATATCTTTCTTTAATGATACCCTAAGAGGTGCTGTTTTTTCAGACAAATTGTTTATAAATTTACCTAGAAAGGTCACCTTGTGTTGGTACTCCTCGCCAGGTAACTTCTAACCGCCGCTTTTGAACGTTTTTCAGCTTATGACGCGGTCCCACTGTTATGGGACCTCGCGGACTGCGTTTGAGTGGTTTGAACCAGCGGGGGTGCTGCAGTGCTTTGGGGTAAGTCTCCATCCCTTGCTTCATTGTATAGGTACATAAGCTGTATGTAAACAAACGGCGGCCATGTCATTTGCGTCAGTTTCTCCGCCGTTGCCAACTATGTCCCACACTGGAGAGAAACATTTTCACCGGAATTTGCACAAAATCGGACTTGGACTGGGGAAAAACCATTTCAATTGTAGAAAGAACGTTTTTACTACACCTGGCGGGGGGACTACATGCACTTCCAGTCTGGGGTATGTCAGCGCGCGGGTGCCACCCCATTAGGGGAGGGTTGGACACCTGTAGTCCCGGAGGGGGACAACCTCTTTAAAAAAGTTACTTAGGGGCCCACGCTAGTGGGTACGGTAGGAGGCATCTCCCGAGGCGCCTTGGCCAGACCTGTACCTTGCTTCAACTTGTCTTGGGTCAGGTCTCGCCCTTTGTTTCTACTTACCTTTCTCTTCGGTCTCTCGCGACCAAACTCTTATTCGTTTTCAAACCCCGACGCTATTAGGTTAACCGAGGGCTAGGGGTCTTTCAGTCCTTCACTATTTCTTTTCTATTCCTTCCCGAGCGAGACGTTGGAACTCCTGAAGTAGGGGGAACTTCCGGGGACTCACCGTTCTGAAGCGTGCCCACGTCGCCGTAAACCCGGACCACGACGTGGGAACGTAGGGGCTAGCCACTCCGAAGCTTGGATGTTGGGAAACCAGAGGTCTCTTCTCGATGAACGGAGGGAAGACAATGGACGCCCGGCCCCGCACCCACGCGGTTCCGGCTGTGGGGAAAATATATAGGCCGTTCACCACGAACGTGGTTTACGTTGAAATAAAGTGAAATAAGGCTTCTATTAAAACTTTTAACGTGCATTTAGAAGGTAATAAAAGGGCTGGCTACCCTAAAAACATTCAAATTGCAAAAGTTTACTATAAATACGATGGAGAAAGAGTTTCGAGCTGGCGATGTGGATGCTACAGGAGATACAGAAGACCCCTTTGCAAGGCGAAGCAGGTTGTCGCAAAGTCCACCCAAACCTAGGGCACATTCAGTCGCTACTATGGAGTCAGACCGGATACTGGTGGACAGAAGTAGTCCCGAAATGCAGCCGCAACTAGGACCCATAACAAAGAAGAGGAAATTTGGAAATAGCCCGCAGACAACAACTCAAGGGAGGGTGGACGTAGATGAAAACAACATGAAAACAGTAAAAAGTGTTCTAAAGGGACTCCGACATAACATTGAAAGACTACAGAAAACACTAGAAAACTCATATATTCCTAAAAAGGAAATAAAAGACTCCGCCCAACATCTAACAATGTATATTGGAAAGATGACAGAAGATTTGACGAGCTGGCTAATCGACAGCATGGAATCGTACTGTGAAAACAAAACGATTAAAGAGGACAGAAAAACCCAAACCGACGCTACCTACCAGACAACCCCGAAAGTACAGAACATAAGCACACAGACATGGAGCGAGGAGGAGATGATAGCGAACATAGAAACAATCAGAAATATCGAGGATGCAACAAAACTAGAAGAGGTAATGGGAAAAAGATGGCTAGAAGAGGTATATGTGCAAACACAAACGACACAAGGAAACCCACTAACAATAGCAAAGGATGACGTCGCAATAATATTAATTGGCGAAGAGCAGAGAATGGAAAAAGGTCTCCCCAAACAATTCAAAGAAAAGTATCCAGAATTTATGGAACTCGGAGAACGGGGACTGACGACGATCAAGCAACAAAAGCCAAAGTAGGAGGAGAGGGGAGACAGTGGGAAAAGAACATACACAAACTAAACATATCGGAAAATGTAGACCAAAGCTTACTCGGAGGGCCGAGAGAACTGAGAAAGGAGATGGGCGAAACAAGAAAGAAGAAGGTGGCACTGCCGATCACTAAAGAAATAGATGAAGAGAGGCTGCGAAAACTCGCAGAAATAGCCTTCATAGATAGCGAGATAACGATTACCATACACACACCGCCGAAATCAAAAACAGCCAAACCCGAAACGGCAAAGACAACAGGATGCGAAAACGAAGACGGAAAGACGATAGACAGGCGGAAAATCAAAAACACAGAGGCCTTAATATTACAACAAAAAGACAAGAGCTACGCGAACTTGCTGAGAGGAGTGAGACAAGCTATGAAAGACAACCCGGACAACAAAAAGATCAGGTCTGTCCGAAAAACAAGAGAGAGAAAGCTATTGCTGGTGACGGAGAAAGGGGCTGGAGAAGCACTCAAACGCTCTATCAGAGAAGAAATGAAGACAGTAACGGTAAATACAAAGAAGGCGGATATCGTAACCCTACACGTAAAGGGTATGGACAGCCTTACCACAAAGGAGGAAGTAGACGCTGCTATCAGAGAACTGCTGCAGAAAGATGAGGGAACAGGCACCATTACGGTAGGAAAATTAAGGCCTATCTCTGGGGGAAACCAGGCTGTAACTGTCCAGACAACCAACAGCCAAGCACGGAAACTGTTGGAGAAGGGAAAGATGAGAATAGGCATACGTACATGCAAAATAGAAAGCTAGAAATCAAAAAATGTTTTGCATGCTGGAACTATAGGCACGATGCAAGACACTGCACTGGGGTAGACAGAGTAGACTATACCATGGTTGTGGACAAGAAGGACATAAAGCTCATAAAAGCCAAAATGAACAATATTGCCCAATATGTGATATAAAAGGACACTGCGCAGGAACGGCAAGGTGTGACAAATTCAAGCAAGCATTGGCGAAAGCCAAAGAAAGATCGCCCCAAAAATGGGTGTAAAAACTCGAATCCTGCAGACAAATCTGGGGAGAAAAAAAGCAGCTCACGACGTTGCTTTTGCTACGGCTGCAGAGCATAACATAGAAATCGTGGTGGTGGGAGAACCAAACAAGAAAATATCGGACGGACGCGGATGGATAAAAGACAAGGAGGAAAGCGTAGCTGTTTACTTCAGAAACCGCAAGATAGAAGTAAAACAAGTGGAGCCAAAGAAGAAATATATACTAATCATATAAGCCTAGAAAAATGCGATATCTTCTGTTGCTACATTTCGCCAAATATCCCATTGGAAGAGTACAAGAGGAAAGTAGACGAAATCATGGGACGCTGCAATAGCGTCAACAAGGAGTGCATTGTAATGGGCGACATAAACGCCAAAGCTGCCGAATGGGGATCGCCAGTCTCCGACCAAAGAGGACAGTATTTTTGCGAATGGCTAGCAACGGCAAACATGATTGTACACAACACTGGAACTAGCCCTACGTTTGTCAGGGGACTCAGTGAGTCGTACATTGACGTGACCTGCTCCACACAAGGGGTAAGAAGAAAAATCAAAGAATGGAAGGTGATGGAAGAGGAAACCATCACAGAGCATCGATATATATACTTTGAAATGAGGGATCAAGCGGTGGCCGGAAAGCCGGGGCAAACAGTGATAACAGTAGACTGGGAGACGTTTAAAGAAAAGCTCACATGGAGCCTGGAGAGAAAGGATGGAGCAGATGCGTCGATAGAGCAATATGCCCAGATAATGAAAGAGGCATACAAAGGTAGCATACAGACAGGGACAACAGAACACCGGAAAAGTGCCTTATTGGTGGAACGAAGAAATTGCGCTAAAAAGAGACGAATGCCACAAAGCTCGAAGGATATCTACCAGAATGTCAAGAGATAGTAGATGCACAGCAGAAGAACGAGAACTATATAGGCAAGAGTACAAAAGAAACAAAAACGAACTGCAGTACTTAATAAATACAGCAAAAAAGAGACACTGGGACGAGCTATGCGACAACGTCAACGAAGACGTATGGGGACAAGGTTACCAAATCGTCATGAAGAAGTTCAAGGCCTATGTACCTTACGATATGACGATGCAAGAGAGAAAAGAAATAGCGAGAGAATTGTTCCCAAGACGACGAGACATACGCCAGAGGAGGTGGAGAAGAGAAAACGTAGCATTGTTCACTGGAGAAGAACTAGAACAAAGCATAGGTACAGAAGCTGAAATCGAGGAGAGCCCCTGGCATAGACCAAATACCGGTTGAAGCACTAAAGCTAGCGTTTAAAATAGAACCCCAATGGCTTCTAAGAGTAATGAACACGTTACTTGAAGGGCGCGACTTCCCAAAATAGTGGAAGACCGCAAGACTGGTTCTGATCCCGAAGGGAAAGACCGAGGAACGGAAATTTAGACCACTATGTCTACTGAACACCATAAGCAAGCTTTACGATAGCCTAATAAAGGCGAGACTAGAGATAGAAATAGAGGAAACAGGAGGTGGAATATCCAACCATCAGTATGGTTTCCGCAAAGGCAAGTGCAAGCTACATGCGGTAAATGAAGTCTTGCAGCCTGCAAGGGCTAGCACGAAATGGGGAACGCTCATCGCCTTAGATGTCAAAAACGCCTTTAACACCATAGGTATCATGGCAGGCAATAATAGAAGAGCTCCAGCGTAGGCAAATATCTCAGTACTTACAGGAGATCATAGGAAGCTACCTAAAGGACAGAAAGCTGCAACTTTCGAATGACGAAGAACTAGAAGTGACAGCAGGAGTTCCCAGGGATCTGTGCTCGGTCCCACTCTGTGGAATATCGTGTATGATGGTATCCTGAGACAGGAGTGGCCAGATGGAGTACGAGCCTTTGGTTTTGCAGACGACCTGGCCTTAGTGGTAGTTGCTGACAAAACAGACACCCTAATGAGAAGAGCAAACGATGCCTTAAGGATAACGGAAAATTGGATGCGGGAAAAGGAATTGGAGTTGGCGCCCAACAAAACTGAGGCAGTCATCATCAAAGGGCCTAGGAACAAAGAAGGCATCCTTTTTGACAGCATGCGGGTTATTGTCAGGCCCAGAAAATCGGTTCGCTACTTGGGAATCATCATCAGCAAAAGAGGATGGTGGGGCGAACATATAAGGAACACGGTGCAGAAAGCGGAGACGAGGGCAGCGGCGCTGGCTAGAATAATGCCAAACATCGGAGGCCCGAGAAGTAGAAAAAGAGAGGAGATATGTGCGGTAGCGCAATCCACCATCTTGTACGGGGCACCTATCTGGCACGGAGCGGTCAGGGTGGCACTTTACAGAAACATGTTAATTAGAGTTCAAAGAAAAATGCTATTACGTGTAGCCAGTGCTTATCGAACAGTGTCCGGGAAGGCCCTTACAGTAATAACAGGGACTATGCCCATAAAAGAAATGGTGGATGAGAGGATGAGACTATATAAAAGGGCGGACGGGTCAACAAAAGAAGCCAAAAAAGAAGAAAGGGATACCTCATTGAGGACGTGGCAAGAGGAATGGGAACAGACAGTCGCGGTTGCCCAATGGACAAAGGAACTCATCCCGAACACTACCAGGTGGATGGAGTGTAAGCACAGAAACCTGGACTATTACCTTACGCAGGCGTTAACGGGTCATGGCTCCTACAAGACATATACCAAACGGATAGGTAAAGAAGAAAATGACTTGTGTATGTACTGTGGCAACGTAGACACGACCAGTCACACCTTATTCGAGTGCCAAAGATGGGAAATTCCTAGAATCGATATGGAGATAAGATTGGGGGAAAGATTGAGCGTAGCAAACTTAGTCGAAAAAATGACATCAAGAAAAGAGACATGGCAATTGATACATACATACATTAAAAATGTAATGCGAAAGAAAGAAGCAGAAGAAAGAGAACAGTCCACTGTTTCGATGCTATGCAATTAAGCGGTTCCGAACTTTGGTCTGAAGAAATAGGGGTTTTTAGCCGGTAAGAATCCGGCACTACTGGTGCTGGTGCAAGACACCAGATCCCAGTGCCTATGAAGGTTTTCCCCTATACTAAAAAAAAAAAAAAAAAGTCACCATCCCTAAAAACCTTTGAATGTCCTTATTATTTTCTGGTCTTTGCAGTTTTATGATTGCTTCTATTTTTGAGTCATCTGCTTCTAGACGGCGACTTGAAATCTTATGATCCATATATTCTACTTCATTCGTTAGGAATTTACATTTTCCTTTGTTTAGCCGCAAATTACATTCTGCAGCTGTTCATAATACTTTCATTAAGTGTGAGTTGTGCTCTTTTTTTTGTCTTGCCTGACACTATTATATCATCGATATAGACATTAATGTCCGGTAACGGTAAATTCCCAAAAATATCAGTCATGCGTTCCTGAAAGACTTCAGGTGCACTGGCAGGCCCATACGGTAACCTTAGAAACCGGTACCTCCCAAAAGGAGTTCCGAAAGTACATATTTTTGAGCTATATTCGTCTAACTGAATTTGAAGGAATCCCTGAGTTGCGTCTAATGTGCTAAAGTATTGAGCACCCGATAGTTTAACTGTTAGTTCCTCTAATGTGGGTATTTGAAAGTAATGTCTTTTTAGTGCTTTATTGAGATCAGAAGGGTCTAAACATAGTCTCAGTTGTCCATTTGGCTTCCGAACAACAACAATTGCATTCACCCAGTCAGCACTCCCTTCTGCTCTAGCTATAATTTTATTTCTTTCTAATCGATCTAACGTTTCCTTGAGCCTATCTCTTATAGCAAATGGTATTTTCCGTACTGGCTGAACTACAGGTTCAACATTACTTTTTAGTTCTATGTGATGTGGTTTACCTAAACAACCTATTCCTTTGAACAGGCACTCAAATTGCCCTAGTATTTTATTAATATCAGTATCTATTTGATTCTGCTCTAATATTTTATTCATTTTACCTTGTGTGTTAACTACACTATCATTTTCTAAGCTCATTGATTTTATATCAGCTATTGCAGTGCTATTTTGTATAGTATTTGCTTTTCAAACTAACCCTAACATTACACATGCCTTAAGCCCCAATAATGGAGAATTGTTTACGTCGACCACACAAAATAAGAGCTCCTCATTTTTGTTTTTATATTTACATTTTATAATGCATTGTCCTATTACAAGAATTTGTTCTTGTGTATAACAGTGAAGTTTTATACTTGTGCCAACAATTTCATCAAAATTGAAATGAATTGATTTTAAAACACTTACTGTTATGATATTTGTCATTGCCCCAGTGTCCAGTTTAAAATGAACAGGGTAGCCGTTTATTTCTAAAGCCGTGAACCATGACTCCTCAGTCTTTCAGTTCGCAGCCATCGATTGTACCGCACTTGTTGCACTGTTTGCCATAGGCTGGGCACTTTCCGTAGTCATGTTGATACGTACATTTCTGGCAGCGCCTTACATGTGTGCCGGGTTGTTGATCCGCTTTCTTACCCCTGTTGCCTGCGACATTGCCTCTGTGTTTGTTTGGCTGTGCCCCCTGTCGATGTCGACCTCCTTTCGTGTAGCTCGCCTTTGTTTTGTCCACGAAATCAACACTCTTTGGTTCAGCTGCATCGTTGATTCTGTGGTTGTAGTCCTTGGCGTTTTCTGTATTTATACAAATTTTAACGACTTCATCCAGTTATTCCTTATCTTCCTGTAGTAGTTTTTCACGTAGTGAAGACAATTTTAGTCCACATATTAAAATATCTTTTGTCAAGCTTTCCTGTAAATTTTCCAATTTACTCGATACGACAAGTTTTTTAGTTCTATGATATACTGTTCGATAGTTTGACCCTCTTTTTGTTTGCATGTTAGTACTAATTTATGCCTGTTAAAAGCCAAGTTAGTTTTCAGTTCAAAATGTTTATTGAATTTAGATAACAGAGGTTGTAACTTATCTTGCTCCTTGTCAAGGAATTTAAAGGTGTTGAATATCCTCATGCCCTCGTCTCCAATGAGAGCCAGCAGTTGTGCACATTGTGTTGCTTCTGCTTTTTTAACAATTTTGGTTGCTTGTAAATAGGTTACGAACCTTTGTTTCCAGAATTTCCAATTCTCAGCCATATTTCCTGACATGATCATTGGCAGAATTCCTCGGAAATCCATTTTACTGTTTTATACAGCTGTTTACGTGACTCGCAATGATTATTATAATCTACTTTTACTGTTTTATACACTTGCACGTGGTTCGCAATTTTTAACCGTTTGACTGCGCCATGTTTATTTATTTATTTATTTATTGTTGCCTGAACAGGCTGTTAGCCTAATTACACAGACAACACAACAATGTACATTAAATTTTTACATGTCAATGCATATGTAATATATATATATATATATATATATATATATATATATATATATATATATATACAGTGTGACCAGTAAAGTCCGCATCATATGGGATTTTTTTTTATTAATAGCTTTTTTCGAAATTTGACTTTGGCATCAATTTGTGCTTCGAACGAGATGAAAATTAACCAAAAAAATAGTAGTCACGTCATTCGCATTATCTGTCAAATTTTATTTTTTTTTTAAAGCAAAAGTGGGGTTATTTCTCAAAATATCGAAAAAAGTTATTAGAAAAAGTTTTTCTAAATGCAATTTTTAGTCCATATGCAAAATTTCAGCTGTATAAGATAATTTAGTTTTTTTGCCCATTTTTTTTCAATTGCACCACTGTTGCAAAGTAAGACGCAACGCAACGTACATAAAACTTCTTAGTTTTGACAATGCTTTATTCCAGACACATTTTCTTTAAAGTAGCGCCATATTAAATATGTGTTTTTCTACAAAATCCAAATATGGCCATTAAAATTTGGTCACATGTGATGCAAAGTTTATTTGTTTTTGACCCTGTGTAATGTAACTTCATAAAATAACGTGTATTACTTTTAGACACAAACTGCGTTTTCAAAAATAGTTATTTTATGGAGTTACATTATACAGGGTCAAAAACAAATAAACTTTGCATCACATGTGACCAAATTTTAATAGCCCTATTTGGATTTTGTAGAAAAACACATATTTAATATGGCGCTACTTTAAAGAAAATGTGTCTGGAATAAAGCATTGTCAAAACTAAGAAGTTTTATGTAGGTTGCGTTGAGTCTTACTTTGCAACAGCGGTGCAATTTAAAAAAAATGGGCAAAAAATCTAAATTATCTTATACAGCTGAAATTTTGCATATGGGCTAAAAATTGCATTTAGAAAAACTTTTTCTAATAACTTTTTTCTATATTTTGAGAAATAACCCCACTTTTGAATTTTTTTGAAAAAAAAATACAATTTGACAGATAATGCGAATGACGTAACTACTATTTTTTTGGTTAATTTTCATCTCGATCGAAGCACAAATTGATGCCAAAGTCAAATTTCGAAAAAAGCTATTAATAAAAAAAAATCCCATATGATGCGGACTTTACTGGTCACACTGTATATATATATAATAAAAATAAAAATAAATGTGTCTAGGTAGTGTTGGCCACATCCAATCAGATATGGAGGGGCAACATCAAACAGCAAACGTTATTTATCTTTATAATAGTCACGTAATAGATTTTTTGTACTCACTATATAGAAAGTCGGCTTTTGCGCCCTAGTTTTAGGAAACAAAACTGTCAAGTTCCAACCAGCGGGAGCCAATTTTTATTTGCTCCCGGCGGGAGCCAATATTTATTTGCTCCCGCATTTGTGTTTATGTCACCATGGATATCACACCAAAGCTTTACAACGTTATGCTGATTTAGATATTAGACAAAATGTCACTACAGAAATCTAGAGTCACTGTAATGATTTACTAAAGCAAAATTTTTGAAATTTCGCGCAATAGAACATGCGTTCGAAGAAAAAATCATATATATATCACTGGAGCAAAGGTTCATTTTCTCCCTTGTGTGTTTAATGCCCTCCGCTAACGCGTCGGGCATTAAATTCACACGCTGGAGGAAATGAATACCTTTGCTCCCTAAATATATAAATAGCTATTTAAAGTGTTTAATTGGAAGTGATAGATCCAAATCAGAAATATGTTTCATCAGTTCGTTCATAAGCCGCGGCATTAGAATTAAGGGAGCATTAGATGTATGATTTACTAGTGGTATGTGAAACATTAGGGAGGCTCGAATACGCCGAGGTGGAACTTTCAATTTTAGATATGATAATATGTTGCTGTCATCAATCAAGTTATTCCAAATTTTGTAGCAGCACATAGCTAAATTTAACTTACGTCGACTTTCTAGACTTACGACTTTAAATTCACCCATTAAGTCTGCAGTTCGAACATAATTGTAGTCAGGGTATCGTTTATACTTTTTAAAGTAGAGAAATCTCAGAAACTTCTTTTGAATTTTGTCTATTTCATTTGACTGATATATAAATAGTGGATTCCAAATAACAGAGGCATATTCTAGTTGAGGTCTGACTAGTGTTTCATATAATTTTCTTATTGTAGCAATATTGTTAAATTTATACGTTTGTCTCATAATAAATCCCAGATAGGCCAGTCAAATTAAATATTTACTTGACAAAAATACTACCTGAAAAGTCAGCATGTAGTTTTATAGAACAAATCACGTAGAATTGAATGAACTAAAAAGTAACAGCTGAATCAGTGGAGAAGTGATTCAAAATTGCGGTCAAAGTAATGGAAAAACGGTTTTTTGCATATAAAAGGGCAAAAACGCGATGAATTTTTTCCAAAAAAAAATAGGCTTATGTAGTTTCAAAAAACAAATAAATTAAGCTGTCGATGGTCAAAATCGATTAATTAGAAAAAAAGTTATCGCTAAAAAACCGCTAAAAATGACCGATTTTTCAATTGTTCTTAACTTTTTAAAAAAAACCTATATAACGTTGAAATTTTCAGAAAGCATAGTACTCGATGAGCGGAAAACACACGATTTTAAAATTTGCAAAAATCTTGATTACCTTTTGCATTAATCATTTTTTTCGAAAAAAATACGTTTTTGCAGAAATTGATTTACTCAGCTTGCAGAAGCCGTATAGCAATCAGCATAGGCTTATTTTGTTCCTTAAGAGTTATACTCCCACACACAATATGAGCGCAAATTTTTTTGCACTTGAAAATATGTGCAAATTTAATGTGAAGAGTGATCTTTTTTTTACGCGCACAAAATGTTGAATATTTTTGTCAATTTTAATTGTACCGAAATTACATAAGCACCATTCGATAGCTGCCAATTTTCTCCGTAATTAAAAAAGATTAAGGTACGACCCATAGAAGCCGAGGATTTTTTTTGTTTTAAATTGCTGCACATTCAATTATTAATATTAGCGGCTGAAATTTGCACACACTTTAGTTGAAGACTTCTAGTGTAATATAAAAATTATTTCGCAATTATTGACCGTGTATTATTTATTGCAAACCGGTTTACATTAAGCGTCGCAAAATGTATGTTCCGTTCAGAGCGGTGCCGTGGCGAGTAGCGTTCGTTGTGGGGAGAAACTCGTAGTAGGCCGCTCCACTGGGCGTTTACTCGCCCTGCACAATGTACTCAGAATATCCTTCCTTTTTTAAATGTTTATAATGATTCTAATAATTATTATAAGAATCATAATATTAATTAGAAGAATAATTATAGCAACTAATTATTTCATTTCTAAACTGTCATTAAATGTGAAAAATATTTTTATTAAAAATAGGATTATAAGATATATTTAAACAAATTATTTACAAGTAATTGTTACACATAATATAAACATCTATTAAAGTACAAACCCTTGCATATGAGATAACTATTACTGCAGTTTATTGCCCACCCAGACATATTGACAAAATATCAACCAAGTATTCTTTGACACACTGGGACTCTGATATACCGATGGGGCCACAATTATATATAACAGCAATAAGATAACATGAACAAGAAGATAACACGTATTGCTTGAGTAAGAAAGAGATAAAAATAGTAGCAAGTATTCGAGAAGGCTTGAATCATAATTTAATTATGACATTTGTCAACTAAACATGCCTACTAATATAATTTTTTTGTATGGCCATCTCTTTCTTACTCAAGCGTTCTATTTGCTTGTTCATGTTATCTCATTGCTGTTATACAGTGTGACCAGTAAAGTCCGCATCATATGGGATTTTTTTTTATTAATAGCTTTTTTCGAAATTTGACTTTGTCATCAATTTGTGCTTCGATTGAGATGAAAACTAACCAAAAAAATAGTAGTCACGTCATTCGCATTATCTGTCAAATTTAATTTTTTTTTCAACAAAAATTCAAAAGTGGGGTTATTTCTCAAAATATCGAAAAAAGTTATTAGAAAAAGTTTTTCTAAATGCAATTTTTAGCCCATATGCAAAATTTCAGCTGTATAAGATAATTTAGATTTTTTGCCCTTTTTTTTAAATTGCACCACTGTTGCAAAGTAAGACTCAACACAACCTACATAAAACTTCTTAGTTTTGACAATGCTTTATTTCACACACATTTTCTTTAAAGTAGTGCCATATTAAATGTGTGTTTTTCTACAAAATCCAAATAGGGCTATTAAAATTTGGTCACGTGTGATGCAAAGTTTATTTGTTTTTGACCCTGTATAATGTAACTCCATAAAATAACTATTTTTGAAAACTCAGTTTGTGTCTAAAAGTAATACACGTTATTTTATGAAGTTACATTATACAGGGTCAAAAACAAATAAACTTTGCATCACACGTGACCAAATTTTAATAGCCCTATTTGGATTTTGTAGAAAAACACACATTTAATATGGCACTACTTTAAAGAAAATGTGTGTGAAATAAAGCATTGTCAAAACTAAGAAGTTTTATGTAGGTTGCGTTGAGTCTTACTTTGCAACAGTGGTGCAATTTAAAAAAAAGGGCAAAAAATCTAAATTATCTTATACAGCTGAAATTTTGCATATGGGCTAAAAATTGCATTTAGAAAAACTTTTTCTAATAACTTTTTTCGATATTTTGAGAAATAACCCCACTTTTGAATTTTTTTTGAAAAAAAAATTAAATTTGACAGATAATGCGAATGACGTGACTACTATTTTTTTGGTTAGTTTTCATCTCGATCGAAGCACAAATTGATGCCAAAGTCAAATTTCGAAAAAAGCTGTTAATAAAAAAAAATCCCATATGATGCGGACTTTACTGGTCACACTGTATATAATTATGGCCCCATTAGTATAATTACACTAACAGCCAGTCTTATAAAGACCACTAATCTGAAGTTTATGTGTACTTTGTTGTTAAAGTAAACAAAAGCGCATTCAAATTCGTAGAAAGTTGACAGCTATCGAATGGTGCTTATGTAATTTCGGTACAATTAAAATTGACAAAAATATTCAACATTTTGTGCGCCTAAAAAAAGATCACTCTTCAAATTAAATTTGCACATATTTGCAAGTACAAAACATTCATAACTGTGTGTGGTAGTATAACTCTTAAGGAACAAAATAAGCCTATGCTGATTGCTGTACGGCTTCTGCAAGCTGAGTAAATCAATTTCTGCGAAAACGTATTTTTTTCGAAAAAAATGATTTATGCAAAAAGTAATCAACATTTTTGCAAATTTTAAAATCGCGCGTTTTCTGCTCACCGAGTACTATTCTTTCTCAAAATTTCAACGTTATATAGGTTTTGTTTCTAAAGTTAAAAACAATTGAAAAATCGATAATTTTTTGCGGTTTTTTAGCGATAACTTTTTTTCTAATTAATCGATCTTGACCATCGACAACTTAATTTATTTGTTTTTTTAAACTACATACGGCTATTTTTTTTGGAAAAAATTCATCGAGTTTTTGCTCTTTTATATGCAAAAAACCGTTTTTTCATTACTTTGACCGCAATTTTCAATCACTTCTCCACTGATTCAGCTGTTACTTTTTAGTTCATTCAATTCTACGTGATTTGTTCTATAAAACTGCATGCTCACTTTTCAGGTAGTATTTTTGTCAAGTAAATATCTAATTTGACTGGCCTATAATCGGATTTTCCATAAATGGAACTCCCTGCCAGAAAATGTTGTAACAGCTACCAGCGTCAACAACTTCAAAAATGGTTATGACAGATTATTCTCAAGTTTGTTAATTTAAAAAAAAATGCCTTCGAATTATCTATTTTTGTATTTATGTTCATTGTTCTTTACAAAACATGTATTCCTGAAACGTATTGGACACTATTATTACAGAATTGTGATTTTTTTTCTCGTATACCGGGTGAATGAGACCACCCGTATCAGTATTTTTTTTAAAGAACGGTGAGTCGTAGAGAGTTGGGATAAAAAAATTTATTATAAAAGTCATACTAAAGAATCGAATGGTAATATTATTATTTCTCGAAAAAGTCAGCATCACGAGTAGTTTTATCAACAATGTCCAGAACTCCAAAATTTTAAATGGAACCATAAGTCGAAAAACGTATTGTTGAAAAGATCGTTAAAAAAGAAGAAAGTTTTGTAGGAAAAATTATTTTACTACTACTACCCCCTTTAAGTAATATTCGATCAAAGTTATTAAATTTGAAATTCGTTGTTAACAAACAAAATTGAAAAGTCGGCTTTTAAAATCTAGTTACCGAATTAAACAATGTTACAAGTGTTCAAAATGTTATTGACATTAAAACGTGTGTGTACTGTGTAACATTGTTTAATTCGGTAACTAGATTTTAAAAGCCGACTTTTCAATTTTGTTTGTTAACAACGAAATTCAAATTTAATAACTTTAATCGAACATTACTTAAAAGGGGTAGTAGTAGTAAAATAATTTTTCCTACAAAACTTTCTTCTTTTTTAACGGTCTTTTCAACAATACGTTTTTCGACTTATGGTTCCATTTAAAATTTTGGAGTTCTGGACATTGTTGATAAAACTACTCGTGATGCTGACTTTTTCGAGAAATAATAATATCACCATTCGATTCTTTAGTATGACTTTTATAATACATTTTTTTATCCCAACTCTCTACGACTCACCGTTCTTTAAAAAAAATACTGATACGGGTGGTCTCATTCACCCGGTATATTGTATTTTGTACAAATAATTATTTTAAAAGTGTAATAGGTTATTATAAACCTCCGCTTTGTAAAACTATCCTAATAATAATAATAATAATAAGGGAGCAACGAAGCAATTATGGAAATAAAACAAAAGATTTGCAACTTACCAATGAATTGAGACTTCTGCAGCTCTGCAATTGCAACTAATTCTACCTGGGGTGATTGCAGACGGTTGTGATTGATGGCAGAAAGTCACACTTGTGGCGACGGCAAGATGCAAACGTCAAATGTGTGCGTAAAATAGGGTTGGTTTAGATATATCATCCACGTAGAATAATCGAGAAGAAGGGATCATACCCAGGTCAGTGAGGGATGATCGCAAGTGCTAAGAGGATAACTAGGATAGGGGGGACTTCCCAGCTCGATAGAAGAAATTTGCAGACAGTTGGTGTCTTATCCGATATAAGATAGATATTTGGTCCAGCGCGGCGGTAGGACGATACAGTAAAAAGTCCGTAACTCAAAAAGTTTATATGCATAGCACAACTTAATAAATTTGAATTAAATTAGGTTGCCCTGCGGTAGGTAATGTTATGCTTGCAAATATCCCAGTCACGAATTACAACAACGTTTTCACTTGCGACAATTCTTATCACCTCTAGCTGAACCTCCCCACCTGGGAAGTCGAGAGCGACGCTACATGTTCGCTGGTATTATTAGACTCGACTGACGATCGAAAATCTAAATTTGCAATCCCCGGGATGTATTCTTCTCGCGCGTGCTGTAACGGTAGAGAAAACTAATTTCCCGCAAAACTATGACGACGTTAATTGTAAGAAACACTATTTGCCACCATGCACGAAGCGCAACGAAACATGTAAATCCCCAAAGAGTGTGTACACGTTTGCTGTATAGACAGAAGCTATTCAGCCCCACGCTAAATCACTCTCACACTTGCTTCTAAAGCAATGACCAGGGGCGGCTTAGCCCAAAATTCTAGAGTACAGTAGCGTTTACTACAAAAGCGGCAAACATTAAAATTAAGAAAGCATGTCATGGTAAAATGAATAATAACATTGTACTCCAAAAGCAATAGCACATCAGTTTAAACATAAAAACGCCATCATCAATAACTGAAATTATTGTAGCTGTTAAAAAATATAAAACATGCAAATGAAATAAACCAAAACAGTTACCAGTAGCAAAGCAAAATTCAACAAAAAAGGAAAAGATTGCATCATTCATGAGTTACTAAGGTAATAAGGTTATGTTGTAGGTACTTAGAATTCTACCATACAATGTGACTTTAATGGAATAAAGTTAGTTCCAGCTATGGTTTATATTAGGGATGCACATGGAGATAAAAAGGTTTGAAAAGAAGCATCTGAACAAGTTGCAATTCTGTCGAAAATTCAAATAAAGTAATTGAAGATTGGCGTATTTGATATATTGGGATCGATGACATAAATCAATTGTAATAAACGTGTTCTAATCACTATTGTAATGACACCCTTAACTATAAAGGCTTTAGTAAAAAATATAATAATTAGGTCAAATCACTACAATTTACATATTAAATAGTCTTAATAAAGAATTCTGTGTCAATTTCAGGGCTCATTAAAATAGTGTAATTAATATTTGCAAAATAAATGATTTAGTGCTCTTTGTATTTTATTTATTTGCAATTAATTAAAGTAAAGCTCCGGTCTAGCATAAGAAAAACAAACTATTTTCAAAGCGGTAGGTTCAACAACTTGTATTGCAAATACTTTTCTGTGGGATAAATTAACTAGTATGGCAATTGCTTAAATTCGTATTTGACAGCTCTAACCTTCAATTTAAAGTTAGTTATACCACGTCCAATGGTTTCGTTTGGTTTAAAGTGATGTAAGAGCTTATTGATCAACTCATGGCTAACGGCTGGCTTTCTGTAAACGAAATAACAAGGTCTTGAGAGATTTTCAGAATGTAAATTCGGATAATCATACTCAGGATTACAGTCCACTGTGCAACTGTCATCGGCAGCTTCTATCGTGTTCGTCCTCTCTGCAGCTATCTCACACATTCCACTGTTATGACTCCAGTTGCCGCAGGATGAAGCGTATTAAGCATCATCTAATTCTGCTAAAAGAATTGGAGTTTCCTCGAAGATTATGGTTCTATGGTTGCCGGAGTAATTTAATGAAGAGAGACACGATGAAGGTCATCTGGTACCTATATTACTGCTGTTTGTAAGATATAAAGGTCTAATCTTAATTTTTTGCTAGTGTATTTTATGTGGCTGATTTTATTTAGAGAGTCGATGCAGCTTTGCAAGAAAGCATTCATACTGGTCACATCAATAACTGCGAGCATACAAAGTAAAAAATGATAAAGGGTTAGGTAAAATAAATGAATTAGATCGGAGAATTGTTCTTAAGTAATTTAATAATATTGAAATACGTAGGTAGGACTCGTAAAAGAATAATATAATCCGTGTAAAACATATAAATTAAACTTGAATATGATGGGTGACCCAAAATTGTGGTATGCTATAAGGAATCAACAAAGCAATTATGGAAATAAAACAAAAGATTTGTAACTTACCAATGAATTGAGAGTTCTGCAGCTCTGCAATTACAACTAATTCTACCTGGGCTGATTGCAAACTGTTGTTACTGGTGGCAGAAGGGCACACTTGTGGCGACAGCGAGATGCACACATCAAATGTGGACGTAAAATCGGGTTGGTTTAGATATATGATCCACGTAGAACAATCGAGAACAAGGAATCAAGGCCAGGTCAGCGAGGGATGATCGTAAGTGCCAAGAGGACGAACAGGATAGGGCTAACTTCCCAGCTCGATAGAAGAAATACACAGACCGATGATGTCTTATGCAATATATCATCGATATTTGGGGCTGGCGGTAGGACGATATAGCAGAAAAGTCGGGAACTCAAAAAGTTTACATTTATAGCACAACTTAATAAATCTGAATTACATTAGGTTGCCCTGCGGCCGGTAATGTTATGCCTGCAAATACCACAGTCACAAATTACAACAGCGTTACCACTTGCGACAATTCTTATACCAACAGAATGAAGCACTTCCGGCACCGAGAGGAGTCGGGCGGCCTAGGGAGTCGAGAGCTACGCTGTTCGCTGGTATAATAAGACTCGACTGACAAAAGAAAAAATAATTTGCAATCCCTAGAATGTACTCCAATCGCGCGGGCTGTAATGCTAGAAAAACTATTTTTCCGCGAAACTATGAAAACGTTAATTGCAAGAAACACAATTTGCCCTGGTACACGAAGCGCAGCGAAAAATTTAAATTCCCAAAAAAATGTACACACGTTTACTGTCTCGACGCAAGCTATTCAGCTGCTCGCTAAATCATGCTTACATTTGCGTCTAAAGCAATGCTCAGGGATTCGCTAAAATGCCTGAGGACAGTAGCGTTTACTACAAAAGCGGTAAACATTAAAATTAACGTAACATATAACAGAAACCGTACAAAATAGAGCGTTAGTTAAAAAAACAAATTTTCTCTAAAGTGTTAAACTGAATTCAAAAATGTAATAATATACCGGGTGTTCTATTTAAAATAGGAGTTAATAAAAAAAAGAAAGAAACTGTTAACAGCAGCAAAGCAAATTCTAACCAAAAAAAAAGGATTGTGTCATTGATGAGTTACTAAGATAATATAGTCATGATGTACTTAGAATTCTACGATAGAATGTGAAATTAATGGTATAAAATTAGTCCAAGCTATGGCTAATATCACGAGGGGTGCATATGGAGATAAAAATTTTTTGGAAAGAAGCATCTGAGCAAGTGGAAAATTCTGTCGAACATGCAAATAAAGTAGTTGAAGAGTGGCATAGTGGATATAGTGTGATTGATGACATAAATCAGTTATATTAAACCTGTTTTAGTTGTAACCAATTATATTGCTGTGATAATGACTATAAATGCAGGGTGTTAATCAAGTCCATAAAACATTGAGGAATGATTTCTTTATTCATTCTAAGTTCATATAAACATGGGTCTGCAACGCCTCCGTTTTCCAGATACAGGGTGTTATTTTTGTAAAAAAGTGTGCATTGAGAACATATTTTCTTACACAATTTGATGTTGTTTATAAGGTACCTAATCATTTGTAGTTTTTAAAACGTATCTTTGGTGATTATTCAAAAATACTGTGTACATAATTAATATCTTATATAATAATTTACATCCCTAGAATGCTAATAAAAAGTTTTTACGTATGATATAACGGAGCCGAACACATATTTGTCGAGGCTCTTTAATGACTATTTTAAGCTGCTCTTTAATTAGACAAACTTATATATAACAGATAATTAGATTCTTACATTTTCTCATGGTATTTAAAGTACAGTATTACTTACGTAGCCTCGCCAATTTTTGTATTAGATAATTTACTTCTTATCAACTCAAAATTATTCAGACAATGGAGATTTAAATTTTTTATCACTTGTCGATGAACTTCTGTCCCTTCCCTATTACTCATGTGAGCACCAAAGTTACAGTAGTTTAGAGGACCTTACTATGGCGTCTCGCATTCGTTGACTTGCGACTTCAAATCAGGAACAATCGCTCTGCTGCAGCATGAACTGGACAAGATATTCAGGATAGCAGAAACTCATCTTGCTCCAAGAACTCGAACTCTTCAACCAGATTTGCAGACAATATCTTGCACTTGTGCTTATTTGCTTCAATTACTTTTGCAAGCAGTACCTTGGACTCCTGCCCTTGACTTCGCCTTCCCTTTGTATGTGCAAGAAGATTTATTTATGTATGTGTTAGCTTGCTTAAGAATTACTGCAGTTACGTAGAGCTGAATAACGTCGTCTAGCTTTTAATACCAGATGATACTTTTTTTATAATTGGAGCTGCCACCCAGGTAAACAAATAAAATCGTCGATTGTTTTTTAAATGTTTTATAATTTTTAGAGATCAAAGTTGTACATCTTGTGTTGACAACAGTAAGATGAGAAGTGTCTCCTGATATGGCTTCAATTTTTCGTACTAAAAAACTATCTCTTGCTTAAACAATAAAAAATACTTAAATTCATTGGTTGCCAAAGATTTACCTGATTATTTATTATCCAATGGAAGCCAATCGACAAAACTGAATGATTTTCTTACATTCTCTAACGAAATGATTTAGATCATAAATTAGCTTGCATCAAGCGGCGATCATGTTTAGATAAATTACTTTATAATTTATGTATTCTTAAAATTCAACTAATTTACATTAGAACAATATTAAATACTGCCACTTTCCTTACTTTAAGTACAAGTACATGAACTTTGGACTTAAATTACTAGAAATACATTTATTTCAAAAAGTGGCAGAATAGTTAATAGTTTATTAAAATCATAATTTAATGTACGAGTGGCAAAGATGTTTGTAATTCACCACTCATTTTCGTTGATTTGAGTAAAAAATTATTTGGCCAGACCACTCATAAGTAGTTAAAAACCATAAAACGAATCTCTCGGAAAATGAAAAAAAATTAAGATCGTAAACTCTTTAATTCTTAAAATTTGCATGAAATCCAAAGTGTAAAGAATTTCTGTAAGCCCTTTGGTGTATCTTATTGTTCTTGATACTTTGAGCTTCAATTAAAACAACACTTGTTGTTTTTATGCCTGTTAACATACAGAAACTATAATTCATATAAAATCAATTGTCCAACCTATTTTGATCTCTATAAACAAAAATATATTGAACTCACCGCATAGGTCCATTCCCGCCACAATCTGGCGTCACGCCTTTAAACCTTGCATAAGCAAGTGTAGAGGGTCGGACTTAGTCCGAGAAATAGACTAATAGTAAATTATACTAAATAATTTTACGGAATCAAAATTAATCTAGCAATATGTACTTAATTGACAATTATTTTTTTATAACTATAAGGGTGAAGTTGTCAAAGCGGTCGCGTTGTTAATTTTTCAGTAATTGATGATCAGCTTGACGGATTTTTTGACCCTTAATGCTGTCCATGCAATTGATTTAGTTTATTGAATTTGGGGCAATTGTATTATTCGTATTTGTTTTTTGTTCTGTTGTCATGATAAGGTATGTTACATTAAGAAATCGACTTTACGACATGCCGCCAGTTTTTTACAGGCGTAACTCGTAGTTACGACACAAAATTGGGAAATTCTCGGATCCCAATCTCGTTAAGATAGGCTGCTGGATCACTCAGTAGAGAAGGGGGGTACTTTACTACCTGAAATTAGGGCTACGATCCGGTAAACGAAATAAAGATGTTAATTGCCAAGCGCCACCACTTTGATGACTAAATTAAAAAATAAACACAAGTGGGCTCATTGTGAAAGTGGAACGAACGAATCCAACCTTTCTGATTCAACCTTGGCAATTCTTGAGAGGCGGTCCACGAACAGCTGAGTAGTACTTACCTGAATTTCCATTCTCTTACAGCTGTCTGAATCTCTGTACAGAGGAAAGTACACAACGCACGCATGCAAACATCATAAACCTATTAAAGAAAAACACAACTAATTACAAATGAACTACCGAGTGATTTTTTAAAAACTCAATTGCAGCAGGCAATAGATAGCCTGAATCAGTTGGCAGTACTGAAGTCAGTCTATGCTAATTTCAAGATTTGCAGGTTAAGTTTTGTGTCAGACTTTGTCAAATAAAAAACAAAACCTAACCTACTAACTTCGAATTTGACATAGAAAGACAATGCACTTCAGTACTGCCAACTGATTCATACTATCTAGGGCATGCTGTAATTGAGTTTTTAAAAAATTACTCCGTATATTAATCATTGGAATCAAATATCGGCTCCCAACGAGTATACACATTATCCCTACAGACCGGCCCATCTACCAGATATTTTAGGATTCATCATTCATCATTTCATAAACCTATCTACCAAATGGTTCAGCACGAATTAGATTCGGATCACCTGCCGATTATAATATCCTTCTTCACCTCTTCCCAGTATAAACCTCCTTTGCCGAAACTGATAAACGAATTGCAAACTCTTTAAAGCTTAATTAGATAGAATTTTAAAGACACTAAAGCACATAACAACAAGGGAGAACATAGACACGGCAGTGACCCAATACACAGAGACAACTAAAAAAAGTGTTCAATAAGCCACAACTCCTTTTAAGCAAAGACAAATTACACATAAAATACAGCCTCCCGCAGAAATACTAAACTTAATCAAACTTAAAAATAGAATAAGACGCAAATGGCAACAAACATGGCAACCGCACCTAAAAACTTACTGCAACCAACTAACACACAGGGTTAGACAAGAACTCGACAAATATCGTACTTTGTTGTTTAATTCCTGATTTACAAAGGTCGAAAATAATGCTATGTGTAACGCGCCAGCTGGATCCCTCGCCGATAACGTTTATTTTCATGCTTAAATATACGTATTATAGAAACCACCAAAGATGAGCCCTGCGTCATCACACGCTGAATTTAGTAACGACAAACATGCGTGTACAATTGTTCACAAACTCCATGCGCACAACAGTGATAGCATCACAATAAGCGTGTGTTATGATTAAAGTGCTTATTTGATTAAAGTAGTTTAAGTCACATACGCGTGTCGTCACTAAAACGTCAACTGTCAAATAATACTTGTGAAGCCTTTTTCGTTTTTTCGGCGTTTTATAACTACGTTTTAAGGTTATTATTTACGATTTGATACAAATTATGTCTATGAAAGGTAAAACGTTACATTTGCAATGTCAGCAGCTCTTATTAAATTTATTGGATTACTTCGAACGAGAGAAAGAAAATGGGGGTCATCTAATTCCATTGTCATATGTACAAGAGGTAAATAAAACATAATTCACCTAATTATATTTCACATTCATCGTTTATTTGTAGAGGGCAGCGGAAACTCTAGGCATTAGTGTTTCTATTGTGAAAAGAGTTAAGAGTTGTTCTAGTATGAATCCAGTTTTATGTAGCCCTGGCAAGAAAAGACCACGTAAAAAGTTAAAATCTACTGATTTACCAGATTCCTCAAAAATGGTTATAAGGGACATTATACACGATGTATTCGGAAAAAAAGTACGTTACCATCAATTCCCTGAATACTGAAGTGAAAGAAAGTCATATTTTACTCAGTAACACCAGCTTAAATCGAGTTCTACATCATATCGGTTTTAAATTCAAGAAAGATGATAACCGTAGAGCACTAACTGAAAAAGAAAATGTTGCTATTATGCGGCTCCAGTTTTTAAAATGTTTCATGGAGAATCTAAATTCACCTCATCCACTGCAAGTAGTCTTTATGGACGAAACGTGGATTTATTCTAAAGGAAATCCTGGAAAGTCCTGGCAAGATTCAAATATTCGCAGTGTTAAAAAACCCGAAGGTTATGAAGGAAAACGTTTTATTGTGGGTAATGCTGGTTCTAAATTAGGGTTTGTCGAAAACGCATCCCTATTATTTGCAACAAAATCTTTCAAAGAAGACTATCATGGGGAGATGAATTCAGAAACCTTTAAAAATTGGCTCAATAACCATTTAATTAATAATTTGAATGAGCCTTCATTGATAATATTGGACAATGCTCCTTACCATTCTGTTTTAATAGAAAGAAATCCCTCAACTTCCTGGAAGAAAGCCGATATCATAGAATGGTTAAATACAAATTCCATTAATCACGATCCAACTTCATTTAAAACTGAATTACTCATACTAGCCAAATCTCACAGAAAAAAAAAGCGCTATGAAGTAGATAAATGTTTTACGTCTACCACCATATCATTGTGAATTCAATGCCATTGAATTAATATGGACACATGCAAAACAATATTACAATAATCACATCGGCAGGAATAGTTATGGTGATGATCGAGTTCTTGCAATGTGGAAGGAAGCATTAGAACAATGTACCAAAGAAGTGTAGAGTAATTGTCACACTGAAGAAAAAATTAGGACTTGGTATGAGCGTGAAAGGATTTTAGATGTAACTGTTGATGAACTAATCATTCATGTTGGCAACGACTCAAGTGACTCTAGTTTAAGTGGTAATAGTGATTAAGAATTGTAATTATTAATATGTTTACAATATTTTATTTTAGTCGTTATCTAAATTCCTATGTTCAATGGAATTATTTTTGTGGAATGGCGTTGCGGAAGAAATACAGTTGTATATTTATTGGTTAGATTATTATATCATTTAAAATTGTGTATTGGTAAATGATTTAAGTTGTATATAACCTTAGTCATCAGAACGGCAAATAAACGCAAATAACTAAAACAGTATAATAAAAAATGGATTTTTACATTTCTTAGTCAAAACGAAAATAATGACCCTGACAGCTGTTTGTTTCCCGGATAAAGCGCCACCTATTGGCTCCTGATTGCTTCAGAATACAACTGACGCTAATTTGACTAGCAAGTAAAATCTTACATCATACGGATAGCTTTGATGACGCAGGGCTCATCTTTCGTGATTTCTATAGAAGGCAAGTTGTATTTCTTATGTTTTATTATTAGATTTAGTATTCTATTTTATTTCACCAAATGGTCGCAAAGCCGACTCTACGCTGAAAGTGTATTGTGAGTTTCGGTTTTCGTGATTGTAGCAAGAAACACACGATGTACACGGGATGCGAGGATTCTCAACTCATGTGTAGGTACATGTTAGTACACCCGTTGTGCTATATTTCAGGCTCATTTAAATAATCCATTTTGAGAGGCACTAACTCAACTGTCCTTAAATGGGCTGCATGCGATCGGGGCTTTTTACTATCATGTGCGTCAGGAGCGGGTAATGCAATCGAAGCGTGCCGTTTCCAAGGGTATGCAGCAGCCAGTTCCAAGTAAAATGTTTCGATGTCACCGTGCATGATAAGTTTGCGTTTGACTGCGACCTTTTTCAAAAGCGAAGGAATGTGTTTTATTAGTGCATAATATGTGTGTAACTTGCACGTAAATTTAAACAGGGCAGGACTCAGATAAGTATCAGCTTCAGGAAATTTTGGCATTGCGTTTTTGGTAGATATTTTGACATTTGCGTTCTTTTAAAAAACAATTAATTCAATGTTCTTTTTGATGATGTTTTACGTGTGCAACATGCCTGCAAGTAGCCTTAAGCTATATCGCAAGTAGGTTGGTTGAGAATTTAATTCTATTTTGTTTTATTTCTTTTGCGTTTTTAAATGTGTTTCTTATTGTGTCTTTTATGTGTTTCTTGAAATCAATAAATACAGTAAACCAATCGGCTATTCTTGTGGATTGTTTAAAGTTAGGTTTTAGTGCTACGAACACTAGAAGAGGGAATCAGATTTCTGTTCTGACAGATGGTGATTTTTCATAAGTCACTAACTAAGATATTAAGAGAGTTTCACGTTCACTGAGCTACCTAAAAGATAAAAGAGGGCAAATAATTATTTATATATTAAGGCGTGCGAGACGTCTTGTTTTAATTTAATGTATCCAGAGAAGGGTAAAAAATGTCGCATTTCATATACATAGTACTTAAAAAATATAAAATAATTTTTGGAATTATACAAAAACTATTTCATCTTCATCTCTTTTATTAATTTTGTCCCCCAGTTTCCTCCCATAAAATTATTTTTTTCGGGTCAGCATCGACTCAATGTTGGTAACCATAAATCCAACTCTCGCAGAGAAGTTAGTGAGTTCATAAAACTACTATGCACCGAAAATTCCCTGGACCAGATCAAATAACCAATGACACCTTAAAACATCTTATTAAAAAAATCATTAGCCTACTTGGCAACGATATTTAACTCCTGTCTGAGTCTTGGATACTTTCCAAATACTTTTCTGATAAAAATCCTCATGCGATCTGCCAAAGTAACTTTCAGCAAGGTTTTAGTTTAAATTTATGAGCGGGAACTGTGAACGACACCTTAATAGGGCATTTCGAATTGCCGGCGCGTATCAATGGCGAATCGTACTTGCATTTTCACCAGGACTCCTAGAAGATGTTCCATTGGTTGCGCGACATAACATGTGGTTTATGCATGATGGTTGTCCATCACATTTTAGGCGTCCTGTAAGAGATTTTCTCAATCATACCTTTCCACAAACGGTGAATCGGCCGGGGTGGATTTATTCAATGGCCTCCACGCAGCCGGGATCTCAACCCACTGGACTTCTTCGTATGGGGATACCTGAAAGACCGGGTACATGCAACAGAAGTTGATACCATTGAAGAGTTGCTCCATCGAATCAACGTTGGAGGACTTGCGATTGCGAGAACAATTTCCGCAAGTGTCGCGAAATTGGATTCGTCGTGCGCTACTGTATGTTGAAAGGCAGGGGCAATATTTTGAACAATTTTTGTGATTTTGGTGAATTTTTATACCAATGTAGTTATTGTTCTATTTCTTTTTTATAATTGTTTGTCTTTGTTAAATTTATGTTATTTTAAAAAATGTGCTTAATGTAATAAAAAGACAATTTTGTATTATTTAAAATTGAAAATAAGTAAATTCATAATCTAAAATTACAATTATGTACACCCAGTTTTCAAATAAGTTAAAAAAAATAGCTTTTCTTAGTAAACGATAGAAAATTTAAATTCGTTCTTTTCTAATTATAAGACAATAGTAAGTAATTATAAAAAATTAATAATGACATTGAAATAGAAATTAGTTTAGAATTTAGCATTGGAGTGAACACTTTGTCTTTCTTCTCCATGTTTGAAATTATATCATTTGCAAAGCAACAAAGAAATATTATTTCTTGGAAAAAATCTCTGGAAAACAATTTAATTTCAGCAGTACTCAATCAGTGAACAACTTTTTTTAAAGACCTTTAAACCACTTTAGCTTTTTTATTATTGGTTTTTCATTAAATGTTTATTAATAAAACATGTTTACTTTAGTCCCATATATCTACCCTAAAAACCTCCTCCGTACGTTATAAATCCATACTTAGACTCATAACAACATACACCTGTGTAGTGTGGATAGGCCAGTGCAATAAGCGAAAAAATTGGGTTGCGATCGTAATTATTCTGGTAGTTTCAATTTTTCAATATGTTTTATGAACTGGTCCCCTGTTGTAAAATCCAAGTTTTCGACCTTGGCGCGTCTGTGCGCGCATCACCATCCTGAAAAATACCAGCCGAAATCACGGAAAAATCTAGTTTTTCTCATATATCACCTTTCGGATGCAAATTTCGGTGAAAGTAGATTTAACGAATTTTGTAGAGGATAATAGCTATTAACATATCTAGGAATGTTATGAGTATCATAACTGCCGCAGATGTTTTGAAATCCGAGCTCGTAGAGCGAAGATTTTAAAACTTCTAAGGCAGTTATGATTCATAACATCCGTGATTTGTTCAATAGTTTATCGGTTGCTGTATGGTTATGGTTGCCATGTAGGGTAATATTCTTTAACCCTACAGATAAGTTATGACCTAGTTACCAGCCTACTTTTGTATATGTAAACAAAGACTTAATATCCTCAAACCGATAAAATTTCTTACAACTGTGGTATGTTCAATTTTATTCTATCTCGAATAGTTACCGAGATATAAAGTCGTAAAAATGCTGTGGCTAGAATCTAGTTCCAGGACGGCGGCTCTTTCCTGTTCCATTGTCTCTTTTCTCAAAGAAAGGCATGCGCAAAGGAACGAAGTCCATCTTTTACTCATCTTTCAATCCTCTACCAAACGACACAGAACTGGGAAGCAGCAAAATACATGTAGTTGATGGGGGATATCTCTTGCACAGAGTTGTATGGGGTCGTGCTCAATCTTTTTCTGCCCTTTTCCAGCAATACGTCACGTATGTACAAAATAATTACAGTGCCGATGCAGTAGTGGTTTTCGATGAATACCCAGATTCGGTAGAAAAGAAAAGCACTATAAGGATGGAAAGAGCTCGACATGCCAGAGTTACAGCTTCTGCTGAGGTTTTGTTTTCTGCAAGCATGCATCGACAGATTCCACAAGAAGTTTCTGGGAAATGAGAAGAACAAGTCTCGTTTTATTTCCCTACTCAGAACCGCATTTGAACGATCACACATGACGACAATACAAATTGAAGAGGATGCTGACGTTCTCATACCAGAACAAATTCATTGTCTACTCAACATGATGCTGTCATAATCGTTGGTGAGAATGTCGACCTGCTGGTGCCCCTCACAGCTCTCTCTTTTCCCAACGTATATTACCAAAAAGTTGGTAAATGCAAATCACCTGTGCTAGGCGCGCGGAGTGGCGTAACGCTGATTGGTCGTTCGAGTGCAATGTAATCCGTGGGGCGCGGTCGTATGACGCACAGTGGTTGTAATGATTTAGATCGTGTATCACAGGAGTCCACGTTTTATCAAGCTTAAAACCATCTGCTCTGTTTAAATTCTTTGGATGTTTTTCTATTTCTATTGCATCGAAATAATATAAATAGGAAAGATGGTTTTAAGCTTAGTAAAACTTGGACTCCTATGATACACGATCTAAAGCATTACAACCACTGCGCGTCATACGGCTACGCCCCACAGATTACGTTGCACTAGAACGACCAATCAGCGTTACGCCACTCCGGCGCGCCTGGCACAGAGGACTATAAATGGCATCACACCGACCTTCAGTTCTTAGTGCGACTTTCACTCTGAGGATGCAAGCTGCCAGGTCTTGCGAAACATGAGTGAATATAGCTGCACAAACAGCAAAAAGGCAAAATCTGCCTAAGTATCCTCGTTTTCAAGATACTCAAACAACACGAGCCACCAACGAGCATATCCATCGTGCGGGGTTTTGCTCGAGTTCGCAAAGTGCAAGGCACATTAAGCCAGAGAATGCTGGGTGTTCATCTACAAATACTACGCGGTTTAAGCCGAAATTCTATATTGAGAAGAATAAGTGTGTGGTAAGTTTTTTACCACTATTAATGAGTGTCTCATTGCAGCGTACTTTAATTTCGAACAGAAAAACATACATAACAGACTCAAAAGAAAATGACATCAGGACTGTCTAGTAAAAATAATAATTATTAAAATTTGTGTTTAGTTGTAGTATTAGGAATTAGCCACAGAGGGATGTAAACTGTTATACTGTCCCCTTCCTTCCATACTGGTAATATTATTAAGAATAATACAATCATGTATAGCAAATGTAATACTCAGCTGATTTAATTAAATTTAAAAACAGCTAAATTATTTTGTTTATAGGCTGCTTCTACAGAGGCCAGCATTATTTACTTTCCTTCTCAAGTACCTGTGGCTTTATGAAAGAGAAATGATTAAGGTGTGCGTGACCGAAACGACGTAATGAAAGTTACACCTCTCCACGGGGAGTTGATTAATTAACAAGGTCGTAAATTAAAGGCTTTACATTGTTTTTACTTTATTAGTGTTTAGAAAGATATTCTAATGTAATTTCTAAAAATACTTCAGAAGCTTATACAAACTTAAATAGATCTGTTGAAAGTTTAATACAATAACTGTAAAAGTTATAAAAGCTTTCGAGTGTAATCTATGTAGTCTATGTCAAATTCAAGGTTAGCAGGTTAGATTTTCCATCACTTTTGACACAGACTGACGCAAAACCTAGCCTACTACCCTCGACATAGACTTACAGTGCCACCAACATATTATTCATACAACAAATATTTCAAAGCCAAGCTTGATATCATTTTCGTTTGCCCACATGTTACATTGCACGTGAAAAGTTTGGAACCAGGTTAAATTTAATTGATTATTTTTTTCGTAGAGATTTCAACCAATCAGAAGATCCAGTCTTAGTTAAGTTATCTTGTATAATTTCGATTATACAAAATCGATTATACTATAGTAACTTCACTAGGCAACGCAGTACATAACTTTTGTCAACTTGATGTTGTTTTCATGAAGATGACTTTCAGCTAGGTTAATACAAACCGATCGAGCTGCCAATAAAATATTTATTTGTTCCTAATATTAAAATTTACTCAAAAAATAATCAAATCGAATACAATGCGTACTTCGAACAGGTTATACGTCTCAAACTTTCTGCACAATAACAAATCGTGTCAGTTTGACAGAATAATCCTCCCGCTGACGCGGTCGGACTATTTAACCTGTCAAACTGACACTCTTTTATTATTGTGCAACAAGTTATCGACATATAACCCGATAATATCGAAGTACTTATAGTATTACTTCTGATTATTTTATTCGTAGAGATTTCAACCAATCAAAAGGCTGGATTTAGTTAAGTTATCTTGTATAATTTCGATTATACAAAATCGATTATACTATAGTAACTTCACTAGGCAACGCAATACATAACTTATGTCAATTTGATGTTGATTTCATGGAGATGAATTTTAGCTAGATTAATACAAACAAATCGAGCTGCCAATATAATATTTATTTGATCCTAATATTAAAATTTACTCAAAAAATAATCAAATCGAATACAATGCGTATTTCGAACAGGTTATACGTCTCAAACTTCCTGCACCATAACAAATCGTGTCAGTTTAACAGAATAATCCTCCCGCTGACGCGGTCGGACTATTTAACCTGTCAAACTGACACTCTTTTATTATTGTGCAACAAGTTATCGACATATAACCCGATAATATCGAAGTACTTATAGTATTACTTCTGATTATTCAACACTATAAAGAACGAACCAATGAAAATTGTACAATTTGTCAGAAACGGCCAATCAAAATTGACTGTCATTGAAAACACCTAATGTCACAGTGTTTTCACGCGAGCCCGATTGGTTTCAATGATTTCAATTTAGTGAGTAGCCTTTGACTGACATTTCACCAAAACGTCAAAGTCAAAGTTTGCAAATCAGCGTCGTTCTAAAAACTCATAATAATCGTGATGGAAGCTCCAGCATTTAATTAACAGTGGAAAACGTTAAAAATGTGTGCTGTCGAACACGGTAAAAGTCATCTACCCGTATTTTTGAATAATCTTTCCAAATACCGCTCAATGCAAAATTTTTTAAGAGAATTTTTTTCGTCAACATGCAAATTATTGCAAATTTCTCTCAACAAAAACTGCTCAAATTCCACTCGACCTGCGGTCTCGCGGAATTTCTAACGCAGTTTTGGTTTCGAGAAATTTGAACGCAGTAATTTGCATGTGAACAAAAAAAATTCTCAAAAAATTTTCACCTTTTGTGGTATTACCCTTGAAAATATGAAGTCAGCTTTGAAAAGATGTAAAATATCTAGGTATATAAACACTTATTTTATTAGTTCCTAATTTACTTTAAAGTGCGAGAGAAACCGTACGTTAAATAGTAACTACGATAAGTACTAAATTATATGTAATTCAATATAACCGATACGTAGTTCCTTCAAAGTATCTAAAGCAGTTTATATCTTGAAGAAGAAAAAGAGTAATTTGTTGTTAATATGATAGTTATACGTAATAGCAGAGATAATATTATATGGTAGAAGAAAATGTGTATTCTGTCCATAACTATAATCTGCGATTGGTATATGAAGACTAATATCATCGTGGTATAAGGTATAATTAGCAGTAACAATTAATTTCCTTTAGAATCTAACAGTTTTTCAGCTCCAGACCAGTAGTGATGTCCGTACTTCTTGACGTTGCAAAACAAATCGTAGAGTGGCAAAATATAAAACTTCCACAACCGATATAAAAGAAAATCCTGTAAACAACCCCAACAATCCTTCACAGTTGGCCCAAAACTCGGTTTGTCCATAAAGCTCATTTCGCTCCGAAGTCAGAAATTGCAGGTCTTTAAAGAAAATCTTCAACCTTGACAGATGCAAACTGCAATTTAGAAGATATGAATTTTGAAACAGTGATAACAATGGAATATGTACGTTTCGTTACTGTAGTCACTTCCTAAAATGTTTCCTCTGCGCCAGTCCCAATCTAGCTGAGATGTTTCGACGTCGTATTGCAGCGAATGACAAGACGGTAAGCAATCGCAATAGGTCTTCTTTGGTTTGGGGGCTGAATATCTGCTTTTCTTTGTTTTAGATTTTCGCATTTCAAGAACTGCTTCTCTTGCAAGTAATTCAACTATAATACCAACATTTGTATAATGCAGGATGGATAATTGTAGTACTTACCATTAACTTGCGACATGCATGGTTTCATAGTAGATCCACAAATTGGAGTAGAATTGTCACCTGAAATATAACATTAATATTTTCTTAACGTCTAGAAGGAAGTTATACTGACGCGGCATATAAAATGCAACGCAGCTGCAATCTTGAAGAGTGTAGTTTGCGAGACATTCTATTAAGCAATTCTGCTGGCTGTAAATCCTAAAGAATTTCAAAGTTTTCTCTTTAGTAAAATAACATTTCCTATCTCTCGGTTTATATCGCTTTATTGCAGCAGAAGTCGTCATCATATTCGGTTTTACAGAAGCAGAAACCTCTTGATTTAGCGGAAGCCAGAAATATTTTTGATTTGCTCGTGGCATCTCAGCTGGGTGGTGCAGAAGAATCTGGCAAAAGAACTGTTTATAGAAAGTTTATATTTTGTTCTTGACTTACCTTATAACCTTGTAAAGAGTCTCCGCAACTGTAATCGACGTCCCTTCCATCGGTATAAAACACCAAGTCTAGTCCTCCATTTGGTCCTGAAAGTGGAGTTCTTCGAGGATAAGCATCGAATCCTAGGGAACCAAAATAACCACTGTCGATGTTCCAGTGAGATAGGGGTTGGTGTTCTATTGAGAAATCATTGTAATACTCTACACTGCAAGAAAACAAGTTATTGTTTTGTAATATGCAAAAATCATTATGTTACTCTGCCTGTTCGGTAAACAATTCGTCCCAATCCACCATGTTTAAAGTATAGCAAACGCCAAGACTAGTTATGATGGGCATGAAGAACTTGTCGATACTGTAGGTACAGTCTTCACCAGCCCAATTACACCTAAATGTGGTGTTATCAAAATTGGGTGCTACCTAATAATTTGAGTAAATTAAATTGTGTAGTAATAAGTAATGATTTTAACTCACTTGTATAAGAAAGTTTATAACTCTATCATCTATAGTATCCGTTGCATTCTCGTCTAGTATTATATTGATTGTATTTGGACATACCAAAGACATATATCGAAACAAACGGGCGCTAAGGTTTACATACAAGTTAATTAATAACATTTAAAACTACCTTTCCTCGTCGTTCTCACTTTGTGCTTCTCTTTGTTTCAGTACTTCCGAATAATCGTACTGTGACTTTACAGCTTGGATTAATGGACATACAGTGACTGCGGGAAATGGAATTTTCCAAATTGCGGTCTCACTTGTGGCAAATGAAACAATCACAGGAGCAGTCATCCACTTATTATATGTACTTATAATTAAACTAATGCAAAAATAGAGTGACACCGAAATAAATATAGACCACCATACTCTGCAAAGTAGTACAGATAGTATAAGGGATATAAAACTAGATTACGTACTTTTCAATAAAAAATCTTCCTTTCTCGCCGAGAAATTTTAAGCCGTGTATACTGGTGCAATCACAATACTCCGTGAAATAGAAGCTTAAATTCTTTAAGTGGCTTGGATGCTTCTCTTTTTTAGTGTCAGCTTCTTGAGGAGATTCGGGGAAAACCAGATCAGATTTTCTAGGAGAAGTCATGGTAGCCTTGATGTCTTTAGGTTACAGTCCTAGTAGACAATGCAAGCAAAAATGTGTTTAATGAATAAAGTTATACTAAGAGGTGTGCATTCTGAATATTCGCAATCCGCTGGGAGTAGGTGCGGCAGTTATCAAGGTTGGTTGAACTTTTATATACTAATTACTTAGGTCGTTTAATAAATAAAGCTTCTGCAAAGATTAATTAGATAAAAGGCATTCAAGCTAATTACGGTTGGCAACATGTATTTTTTACGACAGAGCTTATATCTACATCAATGTGCTTTGACACACAGCTTTCGCAAATATATCCTCCAGAGCCAACTTTCAGTTAAGTGCTACACGAATTTATTAAGTAATATTGCAATATCCGTAATTCATGTAGAATCTAGATTAGCATTTTCAAGCAGTAGCAAAAGTTATTTATTTAACCCTTCTTGAGCAATACTATGGAAGCCAATCCAATTTTTTTTGAAGAGAGTAAACTCGTTTTCCATTGCGGACTGTCGATGCTTACCGTATTCTCCAAATTTATATATTAGAAAAACAAGAGGTGATTGTAACTTGAACTTGATTTGCTGGGTCACAGTGTAGTGATTATAACAACATATTCTCCAACGAGCCACGCATAAAGAGCGATAACATAAATAGATTATAAAAAAGCCATAATTTTAATGGGAGATTGAAATGGGAGGGTAGGATTCAATATGGGGATGACCAATTCAGGATATGATATCTGTAGTATATAGAGGGGCTAAGTGTGGAATTAACCACTGTTTACTAACAACACAAGTGTGATTCAAATTCATGATATAGAAGAAAATCGGTGGAGAAAATTGCACAATAGAAAAGACAAGATATCCAATGTATAACAAAAAAGAATCCACTCAGTTTGTGTATAAACTAAGACTATGCAGTAAATTTCAAATAGACACCGAATAACCAGCCCCATACATGTATGAACAGCTAAAATCAAATTTACAGGAAGCAGCAAACGAGGCTTTAGAAGAAAAGGCATTAAAAAAAGAAAGGAAGCGAATTGGTGGAAAGAAAAAATACGGGGTAAAATATAAGAGAAGAGAAACAATTATCAGGAATGGTTAACCACTGATAATCCGCAGGGCAGGAGAGCCTACGCGAGATGCAGTAGAGAGGTAAAGGTTCTAATAAGGAAATCGAAAACAGGACGTGGGAAAGAAAATGTTCAGAAATGCGGTGTGAAAGAAGAGTAGGGACCTCCTAGCAGGGATCACCTTCCGAGATTTCTTCAGATCTTCACGTTTAAGGGTCCCTAGATGACAAAAAACAGGTTTTCTCAATTCCGGCTGTCTGTCTGTCTGCCTGTTGGCGATATAACTCAAAAACTATTTGTTGGAGGAAGACGATATTGTGCATGCATATTATATGTCTACCTGGCATAAAACCGTGAAAGTTTTGGAGAAATATATACAGGGTGAGCATCTTAAAAAAATTAAATACTGTTTATTTTTGCTTTACCTGAAAATATATGCAAGTAATAATTTACGCATAGCTCAGGCTTTATCGTTGGCGAAAATGAAACCTAACAGATACAGGGTAAATATCACAAATTGGACAAAATACTAAGGCACTTTATAACGCAGTAGGAACTCGTCCAATTCGCGTACGCCCGTGGCTCAGTTATTCTAGCGGCGAAACGCGGGTGCTAATCCCAGCTGACTACATTTTTGCTTCTTTCGTCTAAAAAACAAAAGAATCTTTTAATTGCAAAAGGTAAAAGTAGCAATTTGCGCATAGCTCAAGCTTTATCATTGGCGAAAATGAGACATAACAGATACAAGGTAAACATCACAAATGGTGCAGAATAGTATGGTGCTTGGACGAGTTTCTGCTGCGTTATAAAACACCATATTATTTACCGTTTTCGCCAATGATAAAGCTTGAGCTATGTGCAAATTACTCTTTTTATCATTTGCAAATAAAAAATTCTTTCGTTTGTCAGACAAGGGAAGTTAAAATGTAGTCAGTTGGGATTCGCACTCCGTGCTTCGTCGCTTGAATGACTGAGCCACAGTCGTCCTCAAGGGAACGAGTTTCTCTTGCGTTATAAAGCACCATACTATTCTGTCCAATTTGTGATGTTTACCCTGTATTTGTTAGGCCTCATTTTCGCCAATGATAAAGCCTGAGCTATGTGCAAATTATTACTTGCATATTTCTCAGGTAAAGAAAAAAATTAAAAAAAGATTTAAAATGCTCACCTTGTATATATTTCTCCGAAACTTTCTCGGTTTTACGCCAGGTAGACATATAATATGCATGCAAAATATCGTCTTCCTCCAACAAATAATTTTTGAGTTATTCTGCCAACAGACAGACAGACAGACAGACAGACAGACGGAATTAACAAAACCTGTTTTTCGTCATATAGTAACCCTAAAACTTGTAGATCTGAAGAAACCTCGAAAGGTGATTTTTTCGTGATTACAATACTTTCTTCGCCTTTTAGACGAGGGAAGTAAAAAGGCACTGAAAGGCTTGAAAACTTGTAAATCGTTAGGCCCTGTAGGTCAACCAACTGAATTAGTTAAATACGCACCCATAAAAGTAATAATTTTCAATAAGTATCTGATAAAACAGAGAAAATCCGAAAAACAGTAATAGGTAATATTAAGACAATATACGTATAAGAAGAGAAATAGAGGTAATGTAAAACTTATAGGAAAATCAATAGAGATTGCTCGATTAGTAGATTAGTAATTATAAAAAATTGACTAGCAGAAGAGATACAAAATATGACGGAACAAATTGAGTTTAGAGTAAGTAGTTGATGTGTGGATAATATCTTTGCATACAGCAACTGCTGGAAAAAATAAAGAAATACGGAAAAGAAACTCACTTCATGTTTAGTGATAAACCGTACGATAGTGTGCCTATCAAAAGTATATTTTGAGTGTTGGAATTATAACAGTTTAGTACAATTTTGGTAAATACGGCCAAAACTCGACACAACAACAGCACGAGTGTACTACAAGTTGGAAAAGAAACATCAAATGAGATTAGCGTAAATACAGTTGGGGAAACATAAACTGGGCAAGTCATGTATGGCCATTGTTCACTATCCGAATATTGCAATTTTGCCTTCCTAATTATTTATAATATCTTACCTATCATGTGTCAATAAACCAAAATGAACTGGTTAATACAATATTAGTAGCTTTGTATAGCTTTGATAATTAGTCCATTCAGACAATATAACCTGGGGGGAATTTTAGCGTCTCGCTGTATATTTCTGCAATTTGCTCAGAAGAAACTGTATAATATTTAAATTGGATTATGTAACGAATGAAGAGATAAAAAATAGAATAAACATAGACAGAACGATCGTTGATACCATTTAACAAAACAGATTAATATGATATGGGCATGTAAAAAGAATGCCCGACGAGAGATGGCTAAGAAAGATGTATGAGTATATAACACCACCAAAAACAAATAAGAACAGGTCGCCAGGTCAGTAAACGTGGAAAGATAGGAAACCAAGTGAAGTCGACAGCTGTAATAAACTCGGACATATACACAAATTAGATGCAGCATCAGATACTACAAATCTTTAACCAAATAAATAAACCAGTAAGCAGTCTGAACAAACTTCCATAGTTGTCAAAAATTATTCTGTTTATAAATGAATTTCCTTTCAAAGTTATAAATTCATAATTTTTTAAAAATATCTGCAGCTTTGGCTGTTGATATGTTGAAAATGTCGTTCTAGATTATAAGGTTCTATAGAGAAGCTATTATATTGCTCACCCCTGCGTTTCTTCTTCAAAATCTTGTGATATGTCCATTTAGTAGTACAAAGAAAAATCTAGTAAACGGTTGTAGTCAGTAATTACATAAGTGGCGACAATTTTTTCATAATTTTAACTAGATTCACGAATCTTTATTGCTATTAAGAAATCTTACGAGTGGACGAAGTCCGTAATTTTTTTTTTATTCTTTCTGCGATGACGGGGCAGATTCGTTTGCAGCTCGTTTAACCGCCGAAGCCGTACAGGGTGCTGCCTTGACGCATCAGGACGTACACGACGTCCATGGCGGTGACGGTCTTCCTCTTGGCGTGCTTGGTGTAGGTGATGGCGTCCCTGATGACGTTGTCGAGGAACACCTTCAGCACGCCCCGGGTCTCCCCGTAGATGAGGCCGGAGATGCGCTTGACGCCGCCTCGTCGGGCCAGGCGACGGATCGCAGGCTTCGTGATGCCCTGGATGTTGTCGCGGAGCACCTTACGGTGACGCTTGGCGCCCCCTTTGCCAAATCCTTTACCTCCCTTGACGCGGCCGGTCATCTTTTGCTCGGATCTCGGATTCTCGGACTTCGAACGTGGAACTGGAAAGCGATGCGGGCTGGCTTCGTTGATGAGAATGCAACAAAGATGAAGTCGACGAGTGGGATTTCTTAATAGCAACAAATATGAGTGCTAATCTAGTTAAAATTATAAAAAAAGTTATTACCACGAATGTAATTTGGCGTGATTATTTTTTTAAACAGTCCAAGTTGTAGATAGGGTTTGATGGACCTTCCAGATGAGTATCCCGTTATTTTTAACAACTGCTGCTCATCTACTTTACTTTTAGCTAGTTGTGTTACAGCAGAAGAACGATTTGAATCTTCTTCTTCTTATTCATAACATCTTGACAGATGTGTTGTGACCCATTATTAATTTTGAATATTACTGATGGCTCTTTTTACCGTGTTTCGCCATCTATGTCTACTGGAAGCCATATGGGCGGCTTCACGCACTTCACGATTTGAATGGTTTGTGAAAAAAGTCGCTGTAATCAGCTACTAGAAAATAGTCAGTGTAATTTTGATGCTATTGGCCGATTTGATTTTTTTTTCTCATTACTATTGGCTGATAGGACTGTTTAAAAAATAATCACTTATAATACCATGAGTAGTCAAAATTATGTCGACTATTTTTGCTGTGGTATCACGAATGTCTATTGCGCTTGGAATTAGAACGAGTGCGCTAGTACGAGTCCTAATCGAACCTAAGCGCAATGGACATTCATGATACCACAGCAAAAATATTCTACTTAACTTTGACTAAGAATGGCATTCGAGGGACTATTCAATGAACCAAACTACGTTTTCAAATTAGTTTTCAGTAAATCTAGCAGCGAACTACCCAATTTCTATAGTAACAGAACACTAATATTGACTTTTTCTAATAAAAATTACATTCGTTTAAAATATTCAAGGGTAATACCACAAGTAGTGGATATATTTTTGACAAATATTTTGCCGTTTCCTTGTAAATTATTACCTTTAAATTTGTTCTTTTAATTATGTAATTATTAATCTACTTGCATATGAGATGTGTTTAATGCAGTGTATCTATCTAATAAAATTATTTTAAATAGGGTTTTGGATTATTTTTGAGGATTACTTCTTTTTTCAGTGATTGTCTATCTTTTATATACATAGACGTGGCAATTTTTCTTTAAAAGGGTGTTGTCGCTTCTTGTATAACATAAGTGTAATATCTATCAATCTGTTGAACTATTCAATCTATTATGCTCTCTTCTTCGATTTGTAACAAGTTGGAAATTTCATGGAAACGAAAACTTAGTATTTTAAATAAAGCTATGCCCGTTAGCCAGTATAAGAGGTTTTGGTCGACAATTTTCCTTGCATGTAATGCAATACAGCTATTTTTATGAATATGGAATAGCAATTAGTAATCTGGCACCCTTTCCGTGCTATTTATTGATCTTATAGTCTAAAAAATGTACAATACAGGAATTGCTTCGACAAGTACGTCAAGTTCGCTGTATTAAAATATTAAGAAAAACTTTGCTGAAATCTTAAGGTCTTATAGGAAGACCTTAAAATAAGAATATAATGCAGTAGAAAAGTACGAGGGGCCGTGTTTTGTTTTCGAGACATCGGATGATAAATGTTAAACAGCATATTAGTTTTATTTTAGAACAAATGGTAAATCAAACGTAAAAAATATTAAAGTGCTTGTTCTTTAAGTACAAACACTTTAAAATTTATAAATTGTAATTTAAATATTTTCTAGAGTTTTTGTACTAGCTAGGGGTGCTTTTTTATAATTTTTTAAGTCAGTAAGGCGCGTGCTCATTAAAAATGTTAAGCGTTTGAAGCCGTAAAATAATAATGACGTAACATCCGGCCAACCTGTTTTTTGTTTCATTGACGACTCGGCAATTGTTTAATTTTCTGCAATTTTCGGTGTCCAAAACCGCTTATTACTTATAATCTCATGAGAGCATTAATTCTTTCCAGTAATTTTTAGAGTGCACAGAAACAACGTTGTTCTGTGCACGACAATAAAATTACCGGGCATGAATTAATGTTAGAATGTAGATGTAGATTCAGCAAGAAAATCGTAGCGACGCGGCCATAAAAAGTAAACTTTTTCCACGACCGGCAGTAGAAGTCGGTTTCTATAGCATCAAAATTGTGTCAGAAGTAAAACTACTCCCTAGAGACTAAATAAGACAAAAATTTCCCTAGGGAGTTTTCATTATGACTGACAGAACAATTATGTCAAATTCGAGGTCATTATGACAAGAGCTCACAATTATGTCAAATTCGAGGTTAGCAGGTTAGGTTTTGCGTCAGTTTTGACACAAACTGATAACCTGATAACCTCGAATTTGACATAATTGTGAGCTCTTGTCATAATGACTTACAGTGCCACCAACTTTAAAATTTACCATAGGCTACTAATTTTCAAATAATTGTAACTATAATGTCAATAAATGACGTTTAAAAAAACGGTTTTTCGTTTTAAATCTTCCTGCAACGTGAAAAAAAATAGTATATGCAACTCGGAGAGAATGCTATTTTGCTTCAGTGCAATTTCTGACTCTCGAGTTTCGCCCTCGAGTCAGAAATTGTACCTCAGCAAAATAACGCATTTCTCTCCCTCATTGCATAATCTACTATTAAATTTTACTCGAAAATAGGTAAAATATCAAGTGATACCAAAAATGTATTCATTGTTAGTTGTTAATATGTTGGTGGCACTGTGAGTCTATGTCAAATTCGAGGTTAGCAGATTAGGTTTTGCGTCAGTTTTGACACAGACATAGACTTACAGTGCCACCAACATATTAACATCAGTGAATGTAAAAAAATTATCGCCTATTAATTTCAGCTAGGTTAGTCAACTTAAAAAGCATTATCAAGAATTTTTTTGTTGGCTTGGAAATCATACTAAAATCAATTTTTCTATTGGTTCTTAATTGGTGTCGTACGATTTTCTGTAAATTTTTTTATTAAATTTTTCAGCAAATGTACTGATGTATGTAGATTCAAGCTTAATTAATACGAACCTTAGTATGAGTGAATTTTTCATGAAGTATTTTGTCACGGCTCCACACTTTAATAACGGAAAATGTTTTAGATACAAAGCACTGTTGTTACTGCTTTGGAACTGAAGGAAATCGATGCGAAAAGTTAGACAACTAAAATTCCAGGAATAATAATATAGGTAACGTTCGTGAACCCCCTCTAACAGGTTGCTAAATATAAAGATTTTGTGACCACATCATGTTTAAAAATAAACAAGAGTAAAAGAAGAGGGAATAACATACCTATGGGTACATTAAGCAATCAGTATGGTAGATCTATCAGTACGTGTATATACAAGGTGGACCACGAAGCTTGTAGCAGCTTATTACTTGAGAATACAACACAACGTACACGTAGCTAGGTAACGCAAATTCTAAAAGATGTATTGATCAAGTTGTGAGGGTGGAGTCTACGATGATTTGTAACCACTCATATTAGTTGAAACTTTTATGAAATTTAACTTCCTAAAAAGTGAGCGGATGGCCCAGCGAGCTAATACTCGACTCTCAGGCGGCTGGCCCGGGTTCGAATCCCGGCGGACTTTAGACGAATTTGAACAATCGTACGCTCCCCGGCTACCACGCTAACACCTGTGGTTAACCCCTAACAAGGAAACTCTTTTTCAATTTCGACAGGCAAGGCTAGCCACCTACCCGACTTACGATTTAAGAGGGCTCACAGAACCACAATTGTGTGGAATAAACAGGCCACTGGCCTAATATAAGAAGAAGAAGAAGAAGAAGAAGAACTTCCTAAATTGTTCAAATTATAGTTATACAGGGTGTCCCATAACTTATGAGCCATAGAGCAATTGGAGATAATATACATAAAAATAGTTATTCTGAGCCAAAGTTGCCTAAGTAAAATGTTACAGGTTAAAGAGCTACAGGGTGTTGAAGGTGCAAAAATGCGCAAATAAAAATTAAATTCGACGGGTGTCAGCCTTTTTTTTCCAAAAGTTCTTCCTAGAATTTTTAATGAATTTATCGACTACTTTACTAACGCACTGTATATATTATACAGGGTGTCCCATAACATATTACTTAGGCAACTTTGGCTCAAAATAACTATTTTTATGTCTATTATCTCCAATTGCTCTATGGCCCATAAGTTATGGGACACCCTGTATAAAACAAAAATTAAAATTTATGCGTGGCGAGACGCTTGAACTTTTACCGCCGCCATTTTGTGCATACATTATTGTTTACATTTTTAAGTCGATGTATAGGTGATATAAGAATATTTAAACCTTCAAAATATAACCATTCTTAATATTACTTCTTATTTTATTGTGTTTTATACGTTTTTTCGGCAAATAAATCATTTACAAAATGTATAGTTTGATTTAATTATGTTTAAGATTATACAGGGTGACTTTGTTAGTAGTGCAAATATTTTAACTAGTAAAAGGGGACGGTAAAATAACATCCAATAATGTCTTATGCAGAAACTTTTAGTTTTCGAAGAAAAGCAGGTTAAAGTTTTTTAAAAAAATTGAAAGACAGGTAAGTTTGAATATATGTAATAATTAAAAACCAAAGAAGCTTGTTCTTATTAATATTGTTATAAACTCATATTTTTGAAAATTACCGCGAAATTAATTTTCTCACACTTTTCAGCTTCGGTAAAATTCATTTTGTAGTACTTTTCAAACATATGACGTTAAGATGACATTAATGCAAATATCAATAAAAAAGGCTTCTTCGATTTTTAATTATTACATTATTTAAACTTATCTGGGGCTCTCAAAAACTTGTTTAGAAGAACTTTAACCTGTTTTTTTTTCAGAAAACTAAAAGTTTTTGCATGAGACATTGCTTCTACCAGTTAAAATATTTGCACAACTATTAAAGTCACCCTGTATATTTGCTGATTTTTTTAAGAACTTTGTATTTTCAGTATTATAAATATAGAACTGCACCTTCGATATACCAAAACAGATGACAAAAATTGTATCAAAAAGTGCTTCAAAATAGTATTTTAAATTAAGACTCCGCAAATCCCACCGATGGAATTCTATATCGCCGCGCTGGGTTAATAAAACTGTTTTCAGATGACATTCACCATGCACTAAAATAATATTCTTTTCTTCTGTACCCGCTAACGACACTTATCTTTTATTATTTAAACGTACACTTGTCTAAATGGAGCGTTGCCGTCAATTGCTTTACTGTGACGGAGTCGCAGTCATTCTGATTATAGCTATTTAAGTAACAAGGAATGTAAGGGCCTATTAACATTTGAGGTAGGCAAGTACAAGCCAAGGCGCAGCCGCGGCTTGTTGCCTGCCGAAAATGTTAATAGGCGATACATTCCGAGTTATCTTTTTATATTTTTTCCGCTGTATATCGAAATTTTTCTAAATTTTTGAAAAAATTGTTTGGTTTGTCACCTGTCACCAGGATTAATTTTCGTGAGTCGTGTTACCTGTGAGTGTCAGATGTCACATAAACACTTGCAATTATAAACAAAACGTCTAAGTCTGCATCTTGCGTTGCTAATTTTATTATCCTAGGAACTTAATAATAGTATTAAGTTCCGTTGTCAAGGGAAAGCAGCAAACAAATATATCACGCTGTATCACTGACTTACATGATCAGCAGCGGGAAAATATATATTAGTCTGTATTGCTACGAAATGTGTACATTGGGTTGCGGCCGTAAATAGTAAGTTGTTCGTTGTCCATCCCGTATACGTATAGCGGTTCGTGCAACTACAGATGCAAGATAACTTTTAAAATGTATGTTCCAGATACAAGCACACGCGAGGCGCACCTTTGTCGGTGCGATTGTTCAGAGTTGCATCTTTATCATGCAATTAGATTAATTAAAAATTAGTGATAGGGTTGCTGATAGGTTATAAATTGTATGAAATAGTGCAAGTGAAGAGAGAAGTTAGCCCTTTTGTATTTTTTTTAAATTATTGAGCTAAACAACATTTACACGCAGGATGCCAATTTTAATTATTATTTCAAACAAGTAGCTCCGCTACTTGTTAGGTCAAAGCAAATGTTGATGAGCATTAAAAATTACATTACTAATTTATCAATTAGTACAATCAAATGATGCGTCACCCAATAAGGGCGCCAGGTTCAATAACTTATCAAACCAGGTTGAATAGAACTATGTGGAGCGGGTAAGCTTCGACGAAGCAGAATAAAAGAGATAACAAACACAAGGACAAAAAAAAAACAAAATCGCCTGGTAATAAACAACCATAATTCGTGTAGTTACAACAAAATTTGGGAAACACGAACAATATCAGCACCATGGCAAAATTGTAAATGTTCGATTTAATAGTATCAATTGAGTTAAACGACACATTGAGTAAATAATCAAAATTCGATATGCCTGGGTATGCAAAACGGGCCTAGCGGGAAAAATTATTTAAACGAAGGCTAATAAAAAAAAGTAAAATGCACGTACAGCACGGTATCAGGACATAATTATACTGAAAAAAATTACACGAGATAAAAATACACAGGAAAAAATACACATGGAAGAATTTCACTTACACTTGTATAAATTAGACAGAATAAATTACACGTGCATAATGAAAAGTAGTAGCAAAACTAAATTAGGCAAATTGGCATTCTGATTTTCTAACTCCATACTAATTACTGTTCTTAAAGGGCCAGGTAGCCAGAGGAGTCCCAAGGTAAAGTTCCCTTGCAATTTTTGTAAATTCCGATTTGTTGGTGACGTGTTGGGTATAACTCTTATTCTCTAGTACCTGAGTGTACTTAAAGCAAAGTTATGTATTATTTTCTTCAGTTCTTGTTTAGTTACAGTTAACACAGATAACAAGTATTATGTTGTAAAGTGTCATATTCAGTACTTTTATTTTATTTTATAAATTTTTACGATTTTAATTATGTTGTCGTTAATTTAATTTTGCATATTTTATTTCTATAATTTTCTTTCGTGTTTAATTTCAAGTTTATGATTTTTTGTTAAATGCTTTAAGCCAACTCGACAATTTTGTTTTTATTCGAGAAAGTTTTCGTTTTCATCAAAGACCAGTTGCAGTGTGCAATAAGTGTTCAAGTGTAGTAGAATAATTTTTTATTTTATTATTTGTTTGATGTTATATAATTAATAATGAATTTAATGCATGTAGCCGTTTCAACTTAATTTCAAAGTAGTTTTCAAAAGAAAACAATAAAAATTTAATTGTGAACTTAATCATCTTTATCATGTGTAATTTATTCCCTGCGTAATTCTGTCCATTAGTAATTTTCATAGTGTAATGTTATCATGTGTAATTTTTTCCAGTGTAACTTAATCATGTAAGGGCTCCGACAACAAAACTTCGACCTAGCTGATTCTGTACGGTCCAACAAAACTACGGATGAATTCATTTCACGAATAAAGCTTTATCTAATGCAATGCAAAATTAATTGCGACGGCAACTTACCTTAGCATTCAGGCGGCCTATGGCTATTTTATTTGGTAGCGGAAACTATTATACCACAATTCAAGGCATTCAGCTGGGGCGACGCCGTCGAAGAAGAAACTTACCACATGGCGCGGACACGTCAATTAGCTTTCGAAACGAAATTTTGAAAGACCATTTTCGTAGGAAGGAAACGCTTTTTGGTGCCAAAATCATATACACTTTTAATTTAAAGTCTACATCGCCAATATATTTCATATCGTAGTGTATGTTTAGATACAGGCACCCATATTTTTGAAAATATGTTTTTAAAGACATACATCTAGAAGATTGTTTCACTTTTTTACTTAGTGCCTTATAAACTAATAGAATGGTTTTTAAGAAGTTGTATCGTAACATTAGTAACATTTTGTAATATTATTAAAGTCAGACAGGTACTACACTCAAAATTATTGTAATTGCATTTGAAAGTAAATAGTAGATTATGTTATTAGGAGTAAAAGTGATACTTTATGTGGCGAAGCTGAAGTTTATTTAGCCGAACGTTAGTGAGGCAAATAATTCAGCTAAGCCACATAAAGTCATTTTTACTCCGAATAACATATACTATTTTATCCGCAACGTATTCAGGTAAATTTCATTAATGTAAATTTAAAAAAAGAAGGATGCATCGGCCGGAAATCGAACCCAGGCCACCCGCGTGACAGGCTAGTACTGTACCCCTACGCCAACCTCTGTTGTTCAAATAACGCGCTACTGTAATGATATATGAACATACTGAATCACCCGAGCTAATAGCACACGGCCTCAGCAGCTATCATACCATAACCCATGGCGACAGATGCTCCGCTCCGCTGCTTAAAGGATTTATTTAAATTAAAACTTTTTCGTACTCTTTTTGAAAATAAAAGCCGGCCTACGATCTAAGTCTAAAAATTAGCAAAATGTTAAGCCATCATACAATTTAATCGGTCCAGTATCTTCGGAGGAGATAGCGGACAAACATAGAAAGAAAGAAAGAGAGCAACGATTTTGTGTGCTTAGGCAGATAAAGTACGCAAAAGTTGTTATTTTATCTGCTTAAGCAGATAAAGTGACACTTTTACCTTGTCAATAAAGACACATAAGTTGTCACTTTTGTGACATTGGCGGATAATAGTATATTGTAAACCTAGGCGGTAAAGTGATGATTTTCCAGGCTGAAAGAAGAAATGGACAGGCGAGCTTTAGCGAGCCTGGACACTTCTTGAAGCCTGGAAAATCACTTTCCCGCCCATAGTTTACACATTATTTTTCATCCGACAACACAATCCTGCAATAATTTTTTCAACATAGCTCTCATCCAGGTTATTATTTTGAAATTGACAGAGCTGTCAACTATAATAAAACAATTTGCAAATTTTGGCATATCGAATAGCGTTTGTAACTGCAGCGCCATCTACCTGTAGTTAGATATAAGCTTCTACAGAAATCTATCTGATGTTTATTGTATATTAAAAATATAACGAATACATTGCTAAAATTAAGTTTTATTGAGCAAATATTTTTCTAAAAGGAGAATAGCTATTATTTAAAGCAAAAAAGTTAATTATAAACGTGATTTTCTTTTAAATTTGGTTTGACGGATTATTGCAGCGTCCCCTACTGGAAAACGTCAAAATTTTTTTTCTTGCCTAGCCATTGGGGTTTGTTTTGCAGGGCTAGCCTTAGAAACGCACACTTTCTCGTCTCTATGGAGATGGTAAAATTCGATTTTCTAATCATGTAGGATGAAAAATACTTTATTTTAACAATTTGAACTACTTACTGATAAGTAATCACTGCTGAACATGTGCTACCGAATACCAAAAAATAATTGTAGGTAAAAATACTCACACCCATAAGTTATACTTCGTTCTAGAGTCTTTGTGGTTTACATATTGAGGTCGCTGAACTCGTTTAGCGATCTTCACTTTTTGTGAAGAGAATTACCAATTCGTTCAGTATCTAGGTTACGATGTTCTTTTTGCTTTAACAAATATTATGGAATTTTGCCCTTTCGTACTATTTATGAATTCTTACGTTGCGTAGCGTATCGAGCAGTTAGCCGGCTTCTGCATTAATTAAGGTATGTGTTCGTTTAGTCTTTCGTTTATCGTTGTAACTAGGCGCTAGCGTTACAAATTGTAGGGCCGACCCCCTTCCTGGAGTAAAAATTGAGCTGCTAGTATATGCCCGCTTATTCTCCGAGATCGTTGCTAAGGCTCCGTTGTTGCTGTTTGCCAAATCTACCGTTTTTTCCAGTGCAGTAATGCATCATCCTGGGAGTATCTACGCACATCATCTGAGATGTGTATTGCTCAATAGAAAGTCTGAACTTTAGGGCTAAACCTGCACCATGCTCGAATATTTGTACACGTTTTACCTGCGCATTTATTGAACCACACATCTGCTTATTGTAGTGTTATTTCATGAACGCTCTCCATGCTTGGCTTTACGGCGTCACCGTCTGTTTGTAATTATTCACTGATAAACCAGCCAGCCAAATTATGAAGAGGCCTTTTCCAGGCTTAAGTGTTTAACTACACATATACACCGGGTATAATCAAATGATAATGATGAAATATTGAGATTCTTAAGATAAGTAGATTAGACAAAGAATACCAAGTCGCGCCTCTGATGACTTAAAGCATTTTAAAGGACAAACAAATATATTTAAAATCGAAATTTATTGTTGAGTAATACACTTTCTTAATGGTTCGGAAATTGATGGGCAGGAGGTGCTATTGCAGGTAAGTACGGCTGTAATTTCTGGCCGGAATACTGTGTCTCACTCTGTATTATTATAATTTTTAGATATTATGTTAGACCAACTTCTTCTACAGATATTTTATCTTTTTAATTTTTTTTTAATTTTCGTTTTCAGGGTAGACGAAAATTTAACTGTTGTCAAACCCTAAATTAAAAAAGTCAATGTCAATAATACAAGATGGGACGCAATATTGCATAAATATTCAAGAAATAGTGTTTACTGTATTTATGCGCTGCGCTAATGTAGTTTGCGTAAATGTTATGCCTAATTTCTTAATCAATTTCTTACAAACAAACACTGATGCTTTGAACCTTTTGAAATTAGCTAGTAGCAATTGAACTGTCTGCATGTATAATTTTCGCCTGTAGCGTTGGCTTTAATTGTTTGTGCCTCATTACTGCTCCTAATATAATTTTGTTCATGTTATCCTTGGTTTTATGTGCACCCATTTAAATATAAGTGTTCAGAGCATGCCATATTAGTTCTCGACTGAATTAAGAAATTTCGTTTTGGAATAAAATCAGATATTGTAGATGACACTGTGCTAAATATTTGTCTCCGACGTATCAGGAGTAGGGTGTCAAAATTCAAGAAAATCAATTGGTGATTAATAATTTATCTTTTATTCTTGGAAGTTAATTGCATGCAGCAACCTAAATATGTTTTAAGATTATGACACAACACCAGAATAAGCATATTTTACTAAGGATAAATGGTTAAATCAGTAGTTTCCGTTCCATTGTTCTGCAGGGTGTCCTTCTTGGCGACCAATTCTTCAGCTCCTGACCAGTAATGTCGCCCAAAGTTTTTCAAGTTGCAAATAAATCTTAACGTTACGAAATACACAATTTCCACAATAGAAATAAATGAAAATCCTGTAAACAACCCCAGCAACCCGCCACAGTTAGCCCAAAAATCGGTTGTCCCATACAGTTGATTTCTTTCTGAAGTGATGAACTGCATGTCTTTAAAGAACATTTTTAATCTAGATATGTGTAAACTGGAAAAGAGTTTTGAAATAACTGTTAGTATAAGAATGAATATTTTAGCAAACTCTACCCTTCCATAACCTCCGTCGCTTTCATTAGTGTCACCATATCTCGCCAGTCCCAGTCCGATTGAGAAGTTTCTATATCAAACTCTAAGGACGTGCAGGAAGGTAGACAATTACAATCCATATCTTGTTCTTTCATCTTCATTTTTCTGTTCTTTTTATTTCTTTTTGTAGTAGTACGAAAGTCTTTCATCTTAATGTAGACTTCTTTTGCAAGGAAAGCAACTAGAAGATTTAATATTAGTATTACTCACAAGTTATAGATTTAGTAAAAATGTATGTTTGGTTGTTTAAAGGACCAAATAATAAATTAATAAAACAATAATAAAACAATTATATTAAAAAAATGAGAACATGAGAATGAAAACGTATATAATAATAGTGATTATAATAATAATAAATTAATAAAACAATAATAAAACAATTATATTAAAAAAATGAGAACATGAGAATGAAAACGTATATAATAATAGTGATTAAAATACAAACACCTTTGTTACAAATTTACATATCCAAAGACCAACTTATATTTTAAAAGTATGTTTTTACTTTGAATGATTTAAATGTACACGCAAGAAATATTTATTAAAAGTTAAAAAGGTTCTAACAAAAATGTAAACAAAACATGCTTAAAGTAGTGGAATAAATATGAAGATCGCCATAATAACAGTAGAACTTCAAGGCACTAAAGCCAGATAAACAAAGGCCAAAAAAAGTAGTCAGACATGAATTTCTGTAGCTGCACGTAACGGCTAACAAAAACAAAATACAAAAATCTAAAACACCTATTAGATAATAAGGAAAAGAAAAATTTCAAGTGATAGCCGCATAATTCTAAGGCATCTGATACAAGCCAAGAACAAACAATACTGAAAGATAATGTAGAAAACTTATTTTTTACAATGTAAACCTACTTCTGAGCGTGAGATTTACAAATATAAAAAAAAATCCTTGCTAGTTCTGCTGAAGACTCATTCGCATTGTTTGTATGTAATGATATCTTTATTTTGTCATGTAACTACCCAGAACCATTGTCTGGATATATAGATATACCTTCTTTATTTTCTTTAAGTTTTCTAGATTTTGGGCGACTTTGCTGACGCGCCTCTTCTGAAAAGTATAAGAACAATACCAAAACCTGAAAAACCACCCAATGGAAAAGCAGCAATATCTCTATTGCTCATTATAGCTTAATTCTTCGAGAAAGTGTTGTTGAAGAAACTCAAACCGGTACAAAAGGAAAAGTAATTTGGATTTTGCAATAAACATTCAACTATAGTAGTAGTACGCCACATAATAAATGTAATTGAAAAAACTAGAAAAAAATATATGCTCAATAGTTTTTCTAAAGATTTGATAAAATTTGGTACGACGAACTGGAACACAAGCTCGAAAAATATTTACTAAATCAACAGAGTGTAATACTAAGATCGTATAGAGGGTTTTTCAAGATAATTTAGTTCTTCTGGTGGGAGATGCATTAACCCAAATTGAAGATATGATCCAATAACCGACTTACTAAATAAATTCGCTTTCCTTAATACCAATATTGATCCAGTACAATAATTCTAATCAAGTTATGGGTGGCTCTGATTAATGTCATTTGTTAAAATTGTTATTAGATCACGTGGTAAAACTTCTCCCTTCTGTCTGAATGCACAAGTGAACCCTTCCTGATCCATGATTGCTGAATTGGTGCAATGTTGTTAGCACAGCTCCAGCAGTGTCAAAAATTATTTGTTCCTGATGCTGAACGTTTTCGATTTCCTCTTCATACGTTAGTGCTTTTAGTTGTCCTTACAAGTAAAAAACAAGAGGATTTAGATTCAAGAAACGAGCGGGCTACGCGACAGGACCACCTCGCCGATCCACCGATTAATGAAGGTGTTAGCTAAGTAGTTTCTGACCTTTCGTCCAAAATATGGTCGTTTGCCGTGATGCCTAAACCGACATTTTCTAGACGACCTTTAAGAGCCTGTCCTTCAACAGATTATTGAAATCTGTATGTAAAAATCTGTAAAGAGCGTTGCATAGAACTTCCCGCGTCAATGGAAATTTTGAAACTAAAAGTTCTGAAAATATGGAAGAAATAAGAAATTGATTTTTGTTTGTTTGTTTGTAATGGACAAGATCTAGGCATACAGAGTACCAGGTACCTTAGATAACGGCTGCTTTGGTCATATGGTCAATGTCCTACTTAGAATTTTTCCTAGACTAAGTTTCAACCCTAGCTAGGAATCTTCTACATGCTACACATCGTAGGAACATGGGACCCACGACTTTACATCACTTCCGAATGAAGGCATTCTGTAGGGGTTTTCATCCGCCCTTTCTTTTTTTTTAAAACCTCACCGGGCTTCGATCTCTTGACCTTTAGATCAGTGGCCAGAATGATGAACCACTGAGCTATGGAGCCCGGAGAATTGATTTTTTAGGCATTCATCTTGTATAAGTTAGGTCCAAAATATGCTTACTTTTGTCAATGGTAAACACCTGAGCTATGTGCAAATTATTACTTTTATTTCTTCTTCTTTATCAAAACGCAAGTATGAGCCATCAATTTGAATTCCCCTATTTTTCCACTACAGTTCCTTGAATATATTGTCGAGGGTCAATGTAAATAATTTTGAGGAGATTTCATCACCTTGGCGTACACCGCGGCATATAGGTACCTATCTTATCAGTTTGAATGTCTTGGTATACTCGAACGTGGAAACATTTATGAAACTGCCTCTTTTCACGTTTGAGTGGACTTTTTTTAACTAAGAGTTACTGAGTTAGAGCTAAAATAGACAAAATTTAGTTTTTAAGGTGCTCATTTGATCGAAATTCTCTCAATTTTGAGCCAAGTAGACATACAGTATGCATTCAAAATATTGCCTTCGTCCAATAAATAGTTTTTGAGCTATACCACCAACAGACAGTCAGACAGACCGATAGACGAACATACACACAAACGGAATTGAGAAAACCTGTTTTTCGTCATCTAGGGTCCCCAAAACGTGAAGATCTGAGAAATCTTGAAAAGTGATTTTTTCACGACTGCAATACTTTGTCTTTTAAACGAGAGAAGTAAAATATTGTGGGCGGAGGGATTCGAACTTTGGCTTTGACGGCCCTCTGCTTCTGGATCACGGTGTCTCGCTTGCATTATGGGGTTACAACAGCGGTATAAATGATGCGTTCACTACAGGACTCAAGCAGATTGTTCACCCTGTATATGGTGGATCCAAAATGTTCCCTTTTACGTCTAGGGTACAAGCCTGAGCTATGTGTAAATTATTACTTTTATTCCACTAATAACGCTTGAGTTAAATCAAAAACATGTAAGATTTTATTTTTCAAAGGTGCTCGCCCTATATATATTTAACCGAAAATCTCTGGGTTTCGAGCCAGGTAGACGTATAATTCGCATGCAAAATATCGTCTTTCTCTAAAAAATAGTTTTTCATCTATACCGCCAACAGACAGACTGAATTGAGAAAAACAAATGTTTCCTCATCTAAATAACCTGAAATGTGAAGATCTGAAGACACCACAGAAAGCGTTTTTCAGGCGAAGAAAGAAAAAGTTCAAATATCTTTCATAATTTAAACGATTAATTAAAACAGAAAGGCCAATCAAACGGCTAGAAATTAAATACAAACCTAGTTTTAAAATGGGCCCTGCGAATCATGTATGATTTTGCCTAAGCCCACACATAGAAATTTTGAAGGTTGGTCATTCCATTGCTAGTGAAAATGATTCTATAAATGGCTAAGGTTTTATTGAATAATTTTCATCGCCATGTAACTAATTTATTAGAAAAATCTCACCCTCTCAGGAGGATCGACAGATTGTCGAGCTTGGACACTTTGGTACTGGTAAGGATGATATTCGTCGTTATTAATCGTCCACCATACCGTAGTTTTGGTACTACTAACTGCTGACACTATATCTCTCGTAGCAATGCTGGATTGATTTTCCACCATTTTAAAAATTTTCCCATGCACGTGGACTTGTAAGGCACTTCCAGCACCACCTACATAATCGGATTCCGGCGTACCCTGCTTTCTCAGCATTTGAACAATGTTTTGAATTATTTGCGGAGAAGGATGATCCCAACTGGGATATCTATACGTGTACATTCTTACAGCAACCACTGCGACGTAATTAGCTTCCGCACAATATTCACCATTTCGTTATTTAAATAGTGACAAGCCATCTCCATCGTGCAACTCACATAAAAGGCAGGATTAGCAAATTGCACTTTTCGAAAAGAGACAGCAATGTAGGGCACAATAGGCAATTGCCAACTGACACAGTCAAAGCTTTTAACTCAAACAACGGGAATTTGTTTTTTTATTAATAAATGCGTTCTAAAAGGTCCACATAACATAAAACTGATTTTTTTAATAGCCCTGTTATTAAAAAGATAGGCAATTGATTATTGAAGAAAAAATGTTCAATTTGTGGTAATATATCACCCTACCAGAAAAAATAAAAAATATTGAAGCACCCTGTATATCAAATAGACATTACTAATAGGTAATAAATCATGAAGATCGATATTATAAGTTAAGCAACACATCAGCAGCGGTACTACAGGGTGTGTTAGGTATAATGATTAAAATTCAAGGTAAATAAATAATGTGTTCAGTTTATTATCGATTTCATCTTTAAGGCATGTATTGCAACAAATCAGATACTCTTTAGTTCCATCGTTGGAATATATAAGCTACGCCACGAATTAATGGGAAGGATAGCATAACAAAATAATTTAAACTTGATCAAATCGAACTAAATGTTCTTAACAAAAGCGGTATCAATATCGACTCTTCACTCTTGACTCACGTCTAAGAAAAAAAACTTTATTTTCAAATGTCATAGAAATGGCAACTTATGTGACTTGACAGACAAGGTAAATGCGTTACGTTTATGTCTAGGCATAAATTGGTTACTTCTATGCCGGCGAAGTAACAGTACTTCAAACTTGATTAGCTTTCGAATATGTTTAATATTCGCCTCCTTGATTGTCGGGAACTGACGTAGACGTCAACTTTCGATAATCGTAATTTTTGAAATATATGTATTATTATGCTATAACACCCTGCATACTATTTATTTTGGATTGAAATTAATTTATGTCAAGGTGAAATTATGTAGAATATTTCCTATTTTAACTTATTTAATTATTGAGTTTATTTATTTTACTAGCTCCGGTAGAAATATCCACTCTCTACTCAGGTTAGTTTCATGCTTTGTTAAATACAATGGATTTCTTGCACTTATTACTCTTTGCTAATGTCTTGCTTTATAAAATAATTATATCTTAAGGTTAATTGGTGTTATGAGAAAAAAAATGAAATGACACTTCTGCAATTGTCAAAGTCAGATCATTCATATGAAAGGTTAGCTAAATTCATATCTGTACCATTTATTATTATTATTATTAAAATAAACGCAGAGCAGAGGAAAGGCCCTATGAAGCTCTGATTACAAACTTTACTCATAACTTGTAACGCTGAACAATAATAATTATATAAGACAACTTATATCTAGATTTAAAATTATAACATAATTAAATTATTAACAAAAACAGAAAGAAAAATGTCGATTCTGTTTTTAAATGTATTGATCGTAGGAGCGTCGACTATATCGGCAGGTAGACTGTTCCACATATGAAACACTTGGTTTACAATAAACGATCTTCTACACGTTAATCTTGCTAACTCCCTTTTTAACTTCAAACGGTGGTCCCGGAGACGGCCATCGGCATTAAGTTTGTAGAGAGAACTGACGTCACAAGAGAACAGTCTATTTAGTGCGCGAAAAGTAATAATTAAGTCACTTCGAAAGCGTCGCATTTCGAAGGTGGTTAAATGTAGAACTTCAAGCCGTTCGCAGTATGATGGTCGCAAGCGACCATATGGTACCATATGTATCATTTAAAATGATAATAAAAGTAAATACTTATGATAAATATCTTACTCATTCACTATTAAAACTAATTCTGTTTATTTTCCATATTCCTCATTGCTTTTATTTAATTGGGTTGATCCAATATTCTTGCCCAGACTTGCAAATGCAACCAGCTTATTCAGGCACCTCTATTTGTAGCCTTAACGAAAATCCCTGCTCTGCAACTAGCTGTCCTAAAGAACCACTTCAGTTAAATCCTTTACTTGCTCAATCGGCAACCCAGCTGTCACAACGGAAAGAACACTGATGTGGAAAAGTGGACGTGACTACCTCCCTGGACTTTTCCATACTGGAAACTGTTCATATCGTCTTTATTCAACAGTCTTTACAACATATCAAAATTTCAACTCGATGACTCACGTCTTCACCGTGATAAGCGTTTACACTTTCACGTAAATTGCGGGTAAATATAAAAGAACTAGTGAGTCACCCGAACCACGTTTCGGTTAGCAAAATTAAGAGAGATTCATTAATATAAATTAAAAAAAAGATGCATCGACGGGATCGAACCCGGGGCTCCCGCGTGATAGGCCATCACGCTTACCGCAGAACCACACTCTCCTGTTTGAATAATGCGCGCACCCGAGCTAATAGTAGACAGCGATAGGCGCTCCGCTCTGCTGCCTAGAGAAGTTAATTAAATTATACTGCTGCCTAGAGAAGTTAATTAAATAAGTCTGAAAATTAGCAACCTTTTAAGCCATCGTACAACTTAATCGGTCCAGTATCTTCGGAGGAGATAGCGAACAAACATAGTTACACGCAAACAAAGAGAGCTACGATTTTATGTTATAAGATGTGTAGTTCAAAACGTGACCACCGAGCTTCTGTAGATGGCGCCAAGTGGACAAGCCGCCACTGTGCTAGTTTATGTATTATTTTCCTCAAAACGGCTGTAGCACCGAGGTGAAATTTTCTAAGTACCTGGAAATTATATTTTCTAGGGAATACAAAATCGATTTTTTTATTTTCACGGAAAAAGATTTTTTGACGCAAAAATATAACAACCGTTAGAATAAAAAAAATATTTTTCAAAAATAGAGGGGGGAGGGGGCCGGTGCGCTTACATATATCCACGAGTGTAATATTTTTTTGCATATTCATATGCTCCATTATGTACTGAGCAATCCAGTGAAAACCCCAGCTACCTATCTTGTTTTGTTTATTAATTAAAGGGGTTTAAATTTTCAAACTTCAAAGCTTCGTAGAGGGCGCCACAGATAATTCATGAGATTCTTTAAAAAACAGATCGATAGCCCTTTTCGGGGTCTATCAGTGTATGAAGTTTAAACAAATTCATGTGGGCAGTTTTTGAGAAATGATTTTTAGAAAATTTCCAAAATTTTGAAAATTTGTAATTTAGGCCCCTTAATATTTTTCAAAACACTTTTTATATCACCTCATGTTAGCCTTCATATACTATTCAGAAAACAAAAATCAATTGAATCGATTAATCCGTTAGGGCGTTAAACTCAAAATTTTCAAAAAATCATAGCGCCCTTCATTTTAAACCTAGCGAGTTCGGCAAAAAACTAACAGATTTGTCTTATGACCCTCTATCGTTATCCGCGATAAAATTTTCAAAATTTTAATCACGAAAACAGTGATACCAAAAAAACATGCGTAACTTCCGCTTCCGGTTTCGGATTTTTTTGAAAAGCTTATTTTGTCGATGAATTTTCGATACACCCCCGCATTCCAAAGCGCATCAAAATCGGAGCAATACTTTCGGCTGTAGGAGCGTCACCCACCCACACACACACCCACACACAGACAGACATTTTTTAAAAACCACTTTTTTGGGTTCCTAGAGGCCCAAAACGGATATTTCTGTGAAAATCTCGATTTCCAAAATTTTCATGATTCCATACCCATAGGTATAGGGAAGTCTTGGAATCATGAAAATTTTGGAAATCGCTGATGCGCTTTGGAATGCGGGGGTGTATCAAAAATTCATCGACAAAATAAGCTTTTCAAAAAAATCCGAAACCGGAAGCGGAAGTTACGCATGTTTTTTTGGTATCACTGTTTTCGTGATTAAAATTTTGAAAATTTTATTGCGGATAACGATAGAGGGTCATAAGACAAATCTGTTAGTTTTTTTTCAAACTCGCTAGGTTTAAAATGAAGGGCGCTATGATTTTTTGAACATTTTGAGTTTAACGCCCTATTACTCAAAAACGGATGAATCGATTCAATTGATTTTTGTTTTCTGAATAGTATATGAAGGCTAACATGAGGTGATATAAAAAGTGTTTTGAAAAATATTAAGGGGCCTAAATTACAAATTTTCAAAATTTTGGAAATCTTCTAAAAATCATTTCTCAAAAAGTGCCCACAGGAATTTGTTTAAACTTCATACACTGATAGACCCCGAAAAGGGCTATCGATCTGTTTTTTAAAGAATCTTATGAATTATCTGTGGCGCCCTCTACGAAGCTTTGAAGTTTGAAAATTTAAACCCCTTTAATTAATAAACAAAACAAGATAGGTAGCTGGAGTTTTCACTGGATTGCTCAGTGCATAATGGAGCATATGAATATGCAAAAAAATATTACGCTCGTGGATATATGTAAGCGCACCGGCCCCCTCCCCCCTCTATTTTTGAAAAATAATTTTTTTATTCTAACGGTTGTTATATTTTTGCGTCAAAGAATCTTTTTCCGCGAAAATAAAAAAATAGATTTTGTATGCCCTAGAAGATATAATTTCCAGGTACTTAGAAAATTTCACCTCGGTGCTACAGCCGTTTTGAGGAAAATAATACATAAAAAACTAGCACAGTGGCGGCTTGTCCACTTGGCGCCATCTACAGAAGCTCGGTGGTCACGTTTTGAACTACACATCTTATAACATAAAATCGTAGCTCTCTTTGTTTGCGTGTAACTATGTTTGTTTGCTATCTCCTCCGAAGATACTGGACCGATTAAGTTGTACCACAGTATAAATACCTTCGAAGATATTTATACTGTGGTTGTACGATGGCTTAAAAGTTTGCTAATTTTCAGACTTATTTAATTAACTTCTCTAGGCAGCAGTATAATTTAATTAACTTCTCTAGGCAGCAGAGCGGAGCGCCTATCGCTGTCTACTATTAGCTCGGGTGCGCGCATTATTCAAACAGGAGAGTGTGGTTCTGCGGTAAGCGTGATGGCCTATCACGCGGGAGCCCCGGGTTCGATCCCGTCGATGCATCTTTTTTTTAAATTTATATTAATGAATCTCTCTTAATTTTGCGAACCGAAACGTAGTTCGGGTGACTCACTAGTTCTTTTATACATACCCGCAAATTACGTGAAAGCGTAAACGCTTATCACGGTGAAGACGTGAGTCATCGAGTTGAAATTTTGATATGTTGTCAAGACTGTTGAATAAAGACGATATGAACAGTTTCCAGTATGGGAAAGTCCAGGGAGGTAGTCACGTCCACTTCGTTCATAATTTCAACTGTGTCCATAACCCCCACCGACGATTTGGGCCATAACGCCCACCGTGCCCATAACCTCCACCGTCCATAACCCCCACCTCGTTCATAACCTCCACTGTCGGCTTTGCTCGTAAGTTTTCAGAGTTTAAAAATGAACTTGAAACATTGCTAGACGGATCGGCAAAATGCCAAGGGCATATAAAATTAACGAAACCGTTCGTTTGGACTTTCCTATTTTGTAAAGACAAACGCTATCTAATACAGTGACCGCCAAAAAGTATGTTATATACAAGAAAATTATTTATTATTGGTTTCTGAAAAAAATTCATTCTTGATAAAAGTCTGTGCATCTTCTGGAAGTCGTTTTACGATGGTTCTATTTGTCAAGTGACTTAGGGTGTGGCGCGAAATTCAAATAATCTGAAAAAAAATCCTGCTGATGGATAAGATTAGAACTGTGCCGCCACTGGCGTATGTCGTACTGCTATTATGTTAGGGATCGAACTGGAACATTTATCAAAGCTTTTTTGTGAAGAAAATCAGTTTATTTATATACTTATATATTTATTTATTTTTAATTTCTTGGCATAAAAGAGAACACAGACCAAGTCTTAAGTTTGTCGGCCAAAACAATAAAGTCTGCCATCCGGGACCAACTATTTCCGTGGCAACCGTACCACGAGGCGCCGAGCGAAGCAGCCGTGGAACTCCCATCCAAGTTCTGACCAGAAAGAGCGTTGCTTAACTCATAACTCTACTGATCGAACGTGGACGCTTGTTCAAGCTACACCACCCGGGACCTTAGTTGTAGTAGTAAGTCCTACAGTCGAACAGCCTCCGTACAAAATTATTTAAACCAGGGGTGTCACAAACAGGGGGGGGGGCTGGTTCATTTTCCTTGTAGATTTTTATAATCTTCAATTGTTTTACCAATTTGACTCCATAATATCATTCTGCGATAAAGAATGCATACAGATGGTGGGTGTTCTTGATTTTTTCTGTATGGCTAGCTATTTTACAGAAAAAATTGATTTAAATAATTTTCTATGTCAAAATTATCTCAAAACACATTTATTAACTTTCGGTTCACAAATCTGAAGGATAATTGATAACAACTAAGGGCTAACTAATTGCAAAACGTAATATTGCAGTTCTTAAACAATAACTGTTGATAATTTTGCAATTTTGATTTGGGCAACCATTAATGTTTAAGAACTGTAATAATTAAGTTTTGTTATTAGTCAGTTGTTGTCAATATTATCTTTCAGTTTTCTGAATCGAAAGTTAATAAATCAGTATAAAACAAAAAAAAGGTTTTTTATATCATTTTGAAGCAGAAATTTACAAAAAAATCAAGAATACCATTTTTATGCATCTTTTATCGAAGACTCATATTACAGACTGAAATTGGTAAAACAAAGGAAGATTATAGCTTTACTGTCTTCTCGAACGTTTCTGTCTTAAGTCACTTGACAAACAGAACAATCGTAAAACGACTTCCAGAAGATGCACAAACTTTTATCAAGAATGAAATTTTTTCAGAAACCAATAATAAATAATTTTCCCGTATATAACATACTTTTTGGCGGTCACTGTATTAGATAGCGTTTGTCTTTACAAAATAGGAAAGTCTAAACGAACGGTTTCGTTAATTTTATATGCCCTTGGAATTTTGCCGATCCGTCTAGCAATGTTTCAAGTTCATTTTTAAACTCTGAAAACTTACGAGCAAAGCCGACGGTGGAGGTTATGGACCAAGTGGGGGTTATGGACGGTGGAGGTTATGGACACGGTGGGCGTTATGGCCCAAATCGTCGGTGGGGGTTATGGACACAGTTGAAATTACGAACCAACCCGACGGTGGACGTTATAGACACGGTGGGCGTTATGGACCAAACCGACGGTGGGGGTTATGGACACAGTTGAAATTACGAACCCATCCGACGGTGGGGGTTATGGACCCGGTGGAGGTTATGGCCCAAATCGTCGGTGGGCGTTATGGACACGGTGGAGGTTATGGACCAAATCGTCGGTGGGCGTTATGGACACGGTGGAGGTTATGGACCAAACTGATGGTGGGGGTTTTGGGCACAGTTTAAATTACGAACAAACCCGACGGTGGGGGTTATGGACACGGTGGAGGTTATGGACCAAATCGTCGGTGGGCGTTATGGACATGGTGGAGGTTATGGACACGGTGGGCGTTATGGCCCAAATCGTCGGTGGGGGTTATGGACACAGTTGAAATTACGAACCAACCCGACGGTGGACGTTATGGACACGGTGGGCGTTATGGACCAAACCGACGGTGGGGGTTATGGACACAGTTGAAATTACGAACACATCTGACGGTGGGGGTTATGGACACGGTGGAGGTTATTGCCCAAATCGTCGGTGGGCGTTATGGACACGATGGAGGTTATGGACCAAATCGTCGGTGGGCGTTATGGACACGGTGGAGGTTATGGACCAAACTGATGGTGGGGGTTTTGGGCACAGTTTAAATTACGAACAAACCCGACGGTGGGGGTTATGGACACGGTGGAGGTTATGGACCAAATCGTCGGTGGGCGTTATGGACATGGTGGAGGTTATGGACACAGTGGGCGTTATGGCCCAAATCGTCGGTGGGGGTTATGGACACAGTTGAAATTACGAACCAACCCGACGGTGGACGTTATGGACACGGTGGGCGTTATGGACCAAACCGACGGTGGGGGTTATGGACACAGTTGAAATTACGAACACATCCGACGGTGGGGGGTTATGGATACGGTGGAGGTTATGGCCCAAATCGTCGGTGGGCGTTATGGACACGGTGGAGGTTATGGACCAAATCGTCGGTGGGCGTTATGGACACGGTGGAGGTTATGGACCAAACTGATGGTGGGGGTTTTGGGCACAGTTTAAATTACGAACAAACCCGACGGTGGGGGTTATGGACACGGTGGAGGTTATGGACCAAATCGTCGGTGGGCGTTATGGACATGGTGGAGGGTATGGACATGGTGGGCGTTATGGACAGTGGGGGTTGTGTCCAGGCCCTCCCACTCCGCTTAATACCGGTCCATGAGAACAGAGCCGTGACCACATTTTCAATAGAGCAGCACACCGTCGAGCAATGACTTGTTACATCATTACTGGCCTGCTAGGGAAACTACGAACTATTGTAATCAAGAGCCGAAGACGCGAATTTTAGCAATTGCTTGCTTACTTTTGTACAGGGCAATTTCCATACTGCAAGCGATGAGGCACTCGTTTCACAAACGGTAGATGTAAATCCTGTTGGATTTTACAATCGATGGCAGAGTTTTTGCCATAAGAAGCTTTGAGGGTAAGAGTATTACTTGGCTATACGTGTGGAAGGCTGTATGTATGTTGTGTGAACTGATTAGTCATTAATATGATTACTTCCAAATTTCATTCACCTATTATACAATGCACGAATCGACAGGAGACGATTCTAAACTTTCAACTATAAATACAACATTTCAACAAGGATTCTACCACCTCGTCAACACCACCCTAGGTGCGCACTATGAAGACTTATTCCGAAACTTCAGCAACATAAATCACAAATTTGTAAAGGTTAGTGAACGCATTTATTTTCTCAAGGCATGCATTAAAAATTTCTTAATCCCAAAATTTTTACAACCTAGAAACAAGCATATTACTTTCTTTAATTATAAACTTGAACAACAGTTTTTAGACAAACAAAAACAATCATTAGTGACTGTTATTAAACTGCTCTTAAAAGACGCTTACTGTCAATTAAATTTCTTAAAGCAAAAACTAAGAAAAATGCAAGATGAATTTATCCATATCAATCAAAACCAATTGTTTATATCTTTTCTAACATCCAAAATTAATTATAACTTGAAATTGAGGAGAAAACTTCGTAACAACTCAGAAAACAAGATAAAAAAACTCGCATATAAAACAGAAAATATATGCAACCCAACATACACTAATGTACCACAACATTTAAATCCTAATACTTTTGTCATAAATTTAACTAATACTAAAATTCCACAAAACATCATTGATGTCTTAAAACTAGGACCTAAATTTAATTATTTTCCTAATGACAAACCACCATACGAAAACATAATTGCCAGCATCGAACAAGGAATTACAAATTTAACCATACAACATCAAAACTCACTACGAGCAAACATTTGCAATATTTTAACCAATCATAAAAACAATAATCATTTAAAATTAACGTTTGAACAGCAACAATATAATAATGAATTAACTAAAAAAATTGCAGAAACTAAAACTTTCCTTAAAAACAACCAAGAATTGATTATAACTACTGCTGACAAAACCCAAAAAACGGTCATTTTAAATAAAACAGAATATAACAATAAAATCTATAATTTATTAAATGACACTAACACTTATAAAAAGGAAATTAAAGATATTACACCATCAATTCAAAAAAAAAATAACGAAATTGCAAAACATTTACTCGAACATAATTACATAGACAATTTTACATATAAAAAAATTATCACTCACAACGGAAATCCACCTAAACTATATGGACTACCAAAATTACATAAAGAAGGCATACCATTACGACCTATCGTTGCTTCTTACATGAGTCCAACTTATAACTTTTCAAAATTTTTATCTGGAATATTAACTAAAATAACAACAAATAATAAATTTAGTGTCCAAGACTCCTGGGAATTTAAAAACAAAATTGAAAATACAACTTTAAATAAAAATCACACTTTATTCTCATTAGATGTAGTGTCACTCTACACTAATATACCTACAGATCTAGCAATACAAACAATAAGAAACAACTGGCAAAAAATTAAGGAACATACTAAAATACCTATGGATGATTTCATTATTGCAGTCGATTTTGTACTAAAAACTACTTACTTCTCTTTTAAAAATGAAATTTATTCACAAACTTTTGGATGTGCTATGGGCTCACCTATATCATCCACAATTGCAAATCTAGTTTTAGAAGATATTGAGACAGAGATTTTGAAACAGAATCCTAGTTTTTCCCTTTATCAAAGATATGTCGATGACATAATCATGGCAACAGATCCAATTAATAAATTAATTTTTTTAAATACATTTAATAATATACGTCCTAGACTTAAATTCACTATTGAAAATGAAAATACAAAACATTCCATAAATTTCTTAGATCTAACATTATACAGGCAATCTAATGGAAAAATTCTTACCAATTGGTATAGAAAAAATGTAAAATCAAATAGATATCTAAATTTCAATTCCATAACTAATTTAAAATACAAAAAAAGTGTCATAAACAGTTTAGTAGACCGAGCAATTAAACTCTCGTCTAAACAATTTCATAATCAAAATTTAAAATTAATGACTAACATCCTTATAAATAACAATTATCCACTTAAATTCATAAATAAACAAATCAATTTTCGATTACAAAAAATAAAAAGTGGACGTGACTACCTCCCTGGACTTTCCCATACTGGAAACTGTTCATATCGTCTTTATTCAACAGTCTTTACAACATATCAAAATTTCAACTCGATGACTCACGTCTTCACCGTGGTAAGCGTTTACACTTTCACGTAAATTGCGGGTAAATATAAAAGAATGTGTAGTTCAAAACGTGACCACCGAGCTTCTGTAGATGGCGCCAAGTGGACAAGCCGCCACTGTGCTAGTTTTTTATGTATTATTTTCCTCAAAACGGCTGTAGCACCGAGGTGAAATTTTCTAAGTACCTGGAAATTATATTTTCTAGGGAATACAAAATCGATTTTTTTATTTTCGCGGAAAAAGATTCTTTGACGCAAAAATATAACAACCGTTAGAATAACAAAATTATTTTTCAAAAATAGAGGGGGGAGGGGACCGGTGCGCTTACATATATCCACGAGTGTAATATTTTTTTGCATATTCATATGCTCCATTATGCACTGAGCAATTCAGTGAAAACCCCAGCTACCTATCTTGTTTTGTTTATTAATTAAACTTCAAAGCTTCGTAGAGGGCGCCACAGATAATTCATGAGATTCTTTAAAAAACAGATCGATAGCCCTTTTTGGGGTCTATCAGTGTATGAAGTTTAAACAAATTTCTGTGGGCAGTTTTTGAGAAATAATTTTTAGAAAATTTCCAAAATTTTGAAAATTTGTAATTTAGTCCCCTTAATATTTTTCAAAACACTTTTTATATCACCTCATGTTAGCCTTCATATACTATTCAGAAAAAAAAAATCAATTGAATCGATTAATCCGTTAGGGCGTTAAACTCAAAATTTTCAAAAAATCATAGCGCCCTTCATTTTAAACCTAGCGAGTTCGGCAAAAAACTAACAGATTTGTCTTATGACCCTCTATCGTTATCCGCGATAAAATTTTCAAAATTTTAATCACGAAAACAGTGATACCAAAAAAACATGCGTAACTTCCGCTTCCGGTTTCGGATTTTTTTGAAAAGCTTATTTTGTCGATGAATTTTCGATACACCCCCGCATTCCAAAGCGCATCAAAATCGGAGCAATACTTTCGGCTGTAGGAGCGTCACCCACCCACACACACACCCACACACAGACAGACATTTTTTAAAAACCACTTTTTTGGGTTCCTAGAGGCCCAAAACGGATATTTCTGTGAAAATCTCGATTTCCAAAATTTTCATGATTCCAAGACTTCCCTATACCTATGGGTATGGGAAAGTAAAAACAAACTCAATACTTCTTGTAACTTACAACCTAACTTTTTTGGTTCTGATTTTAATATTCCTGACTCAGTATCTCAAAACAAATATATATCAATACCTTATATAGGTACCTAATATCTCGGAAAAAATAGAAAGAGAATTAAAGAAATATAACATCAATACAGCTTATAAAAATCACAATACAATAGGAAAGCTTGTATACACAAACCTCAAAGACAAAACACCTATCAACATGCAATCTGATTTAGTTTATCAAATTAACTGTAATAATTGTACTTCTACATACATAGGCGAAACAAAACAACTTTTGAAAAACCGCTTATACCAACATAAATACTCAATTAAAAAAAACTTAATTTCCCCTTCCAATAAAACTGCACTCACAGATCACACTATAGAAACTTTCCATAACTTCAATTTTTCAACACCTAAAATTTTACATAAAGAGGCTAACACTCGTAAAAGAAAGTGCTTAGAAATGATCGAAATTAAAAAAAGCCCAAATGCTATCAATTATAAAACTGACATTGAAAATCTAAGTACTATTTACCATAACTTATTTAAATAACTCCCTAATTATTTTTCATCATATTTTTAATTGAGTAAAACGGTTCGAATTTTTCTTTTCCAATTTTGTAGTTGCCCCTAAAAAATTTATTTAATTATTTCATCTTTTCAAAAATTTTTCCGAAATACGGACCTGACCTTAAGCTAAAATATACGGTACCCCCCACCCAAGGAAAGCGCTCTTTGTTGCTTTCCAAGAATACTTCGACACTCAGCATCACTCCATTTCGCTAGTACAATGAAATGTTATGAACCAGTTATTTATCATAAAAATTGTCAATATGCACTTCACTCCGCTTCACAGTTCAATGTTATGAATCAGTCTATTGTTATAAAAACTACGCGCCCTTCGGTGCTTTCCAAGAATACTTCAGCACATTTCCTTCGCGTTTATTATCAAATTGAATGTGTTATTAGCGAGTGTATTTAAGAAATCAGTTGAATGCTGTAAAAAAATGCTGTTCGTTATATCATGTAAAAAATAAAAAACAAAAATGTATTTTAATGCTTAACTAAAACAAATTTATTAATTATTTCATTACAATAAAATTTTAACAAAAACAAAAATAGCAGAAGTCAGAAGCAGAATTATCAAAAGAAAACATTATTTGTTAAAGATGAGAAAGGCGACCTGATTGGAGGAACAAGGGAAGAACTAGAGCGCTGGAAGAATTATTTCAGAAAGGTACTAAATGGAGATGAAGAAAGAGAGGAAGAGTTAATAATAGAGAGACAACAAGAGGAAGCACAAGAACTACCTAGTCTAGATGAAGTCAAAGAAGTTATAAAAAATCTGAAAAGCAATAGAGCACCAGGAGAAAATGGAATCACAGCAGAAATGTTAAAAGAAGTGGGAGAAATAATACTAAAACAAGTGTACGGGTTAATATTACAGATACGGAAGGAAAAAAGAATACCCAAGAAATGGAAGGAGGTGCTACTACATAAAAAAGCAGATAGGGCAATTTGCGATAATTATAGAGGAATTGCACTACTAGACATAACATATAAGGTACTGGCAATATTAATATAATCCAGATTATAAATTGTATCAGAAAAAAACATAGGCGATTACCAACGTGGATTCCGGAACAATCGATCAACTATAGAAGAAATTTTCACAATAAAGCAAATTTAAGATAATAGTTATGAACACAACTTACCGCTAAAAGTAATATTTATAGACTTTAAGCAAGCCTATGACTCTGTGAAACGATATAAACTGTACGAGGTACTGAAAGAATTGGGGATATCGACAAAAGATCCTTATGCCCTTTTAGTGGGCGTCGGATGTGGACTCCACCCATTTCTTCCATTCTTTTCTGTCCTCTGTGATCCTTATCATTTCCTCCATTGTTTTGCCTCCCGCCCCCCCCCCCCCCAGCTCTTCTATTCTGCCCAACCAGTTTTTCCTCGGTCTTCCTGCTCTTCTCTTTTCTATTCCTCTCGCCTGTATTACTTTCTTCACCGTTCTGTCTTCATACATTCTGTGGATATGTCCGAACCATTTCAGTTGCTTCATGCCTACCACATCGTTTATTGACTTCTGTTTCGATCTTCTCTAATTTTTTCATTTCGGATCCTGTCCAATTTCGTCTTCCCTGCTATTCCCCTGAGATGTTTCATTTCTGCTGCTGTTAGTTTCTTTTCGTGTTTCTTTTGTAATGGCCAGGATTCGCTCGCATATATTATTGTTGGGATTAATATTGTTTTGTATACGTGAAGTTTTGTTTTTGTTTTAAGCTCTGATTTTCTATATATCGTTCTGTTTAGGGCATAGTATAGATTGTTTGTTTTTCTTCTTCTGTTTATTATCTCCGCGTCTATTTTTCCATCTTCCGTTAGTATGCTTCCTAGGTAGTTAAAATTTGGTACTTGTTCTATTATGTTTTCTTTACAGGTTATGTTCATTGTTTCATTAACTTCAGTTGGTCCATTTATTATCAAAACTTTTGTTTTATTTGTGTTTATCTCCATTTTTAGTTTTTCGCTCTCTGTCGTCCATATATCTATTTGCTGCTGTGCTTTCTTGTGCGTATCTGCTATTAGGACTATATCTTCCGCGTAAAGAAGATTGTCTACTAATATTGGGTTGAGGTTTTTATATCCTACTATTTTCTTTGGTGTCTCTCGTCGAGTGTTCTTTAGCAGCCTGTCCATCACAATAATGAAGAGCAGGGGGCTCAGGCTATCACCTTGTTTAATGCCTTTTTTCAGTTCAAAAGTTCTTGATCTTTTCCCCTCTATTTGAATTATTCCATACACATTTTCATAAATACTTTTTACAACATTTATTAGCTTTTCTGTGTCTTTTAGTTTCGTTAGGCAATTCCATAGGATTATCTTCTCTATATTGTCAAAGGCTGCTCTTAGGTCTATACAAATCAGGTATAATTGTTTGTCCGTTTCCTTTGCTCTTTCTATTAGGTTTCTTAGTATGCTTATATTATCATTTGTTTGCCTCTGTGGTCTAAAAGCTGCTTGTTCGTCTTCGATTTTATCTTTTACTTTGCTTCTAAGTCTTCTTTCTATTAGTCTCGTATATATTTTAATACACACTGTAGAAAGGCAGATGGGTCTGTAATTGTTACAGTCTGTCTGTTCACCTTTTTTATATATTGGGACTATAAGGTTCCTTTGCCAGTCTTTCGGTATTTGTTGTTCCTCCCAAGCTTTGCTGCATATCTTCCAGATCCATGTAGTGACTTTATCATTTCAGCTTCTACTCCGTCCTCGCCACAGGCTTTTCCCATTACTTTGGCAAAATTTGAGAATTTCTTTACCATTATTATTTATTATTTTTTCTCCATCCCTACCGTCTGGTCCTATACATCCCATTCCTATCCTTGGATCATTCCCTATTCTTGCATTCCAGTCTCCCATAATAATTATATTCTTATTTTTCTCTCTTAACAAGGGTAGTGTTTCTTGTAGATTTTCGTAAAATTTTGTTTTCTCTTCCACTAGGTCGCCCTCTACTGGTGCATATATTTGTATAATACCCAGTTTTCCCTGTATTTCCAATTTTATTGCTATAAGTCTTGAGCTTAATTGAAGTATCTTCGTTACTTGTTTGATTATTTTTTCCGATAGAATTATGCCCACCCCATACTTCGTTTCTTCTTTTACTTTATTTCCCGAGTAAACTAGTGTGTGTCCTTTCGGCATTTGTAATGTTCCTGTTAACACTTTTTTAATATCACTCGCGCACTCTGTTTCTTTCCATTTCTTCAATTAATTCGTCTTCCTTCCCATTAATTGTTTGGATGTTCCATGAACCGAAGTTTATTTCCGATCCTGATTCTTGAATGTTCATGTCTTTTTATTTCTTTATTTCCTAGCTTTTTCCTTAACCCGTTGTCCTTATTTCTTGCCAATAGATCAACTATAGAACAAATTTTCACAATAAAGCAAATTTAAGATAATAGTTATGAACACAACTTACCGCTAATAGTAATATTTATAGACTTTAAGCAAGTCTATGACTCTGTGAAACGATATAAACTGTACCAGGCACTGAAAGAATTGGGGATATCGACAAAACTGATAAGGTTAATAAAAATGACATTACAGGAACAGAAGGTAAAATAACAGCAGACGGTTACATTTCGGAAACTTTCACTATAAATAGAGGATTAAGGCAAGGCGACCCGCTGTCTACCACTTTATTTAATTTAGTACTTGATATAATAAGAGAAAGTGGGTTGAGAAGGAAGGGAACGCTATATAATCATAAGAACCAGCGTCTGGCGTATGCGGACGATATAGCTATAATAACAAGAACAAAAGAAAACTTAACAGATGCACTGTCAGAGCTAGAGCATGCAGCTAAAGATAAAAGACTGAGGATTAACGAAGGCAAAACAAAATACATGGAGCTAAGAAACAAGAAATCCACAACAACAACATGTAAGGAATTGCGATTTAAAGCCAAGGATGGAACTGTATGAAAGTTCGAAAGAGTAGAGAATTTTAACTACCTAGGAGTGGCAATTAATAGCAACGCTGAGGACAAAATTGAAATTCAAGAAAGAATAGCTAAAGGATGAAGATGTGTAGGAATATTAAGACAGGTGTTAGAATCGAAGAACGTTTCTCGGAATGCAAAAGTAAGGATATACAGAACTATTATACAACCAACAGTAATGTATGGAAGTGAGCTCTGGAAATTGAAAGAAAAAGAAGCTTTGGAAATATGGGAGAGGAAAGTGTTAAGGAAGATATATGGAGGACAAAAAGTGGGGGATTTTGGGAGAAGAAGAACCAATCAAGAACTGATGGAATAAGCAGCCGAAAATAACAAACATAATAAGGGCACAAAAGATAAGATGGATGGGTCATGTGTATAGACTACCAGCAGAACAAGAGGTTAGACAAGTACTGACAGGTGGCCTGGAGGGAAAGCGAAGAAGAGGAAGACCCAGGACCAAATGGATAGAAGAACGGAACTTGACAGAATTAGGAATAAGAAATTATTGGAGACCAATAGCCGGGAATAGAAATGGATGGAAGATTTGTTTATAAGCCATAGGCCAACTACGCCTGGAGAGCTGATGTTGTTGTTGTATTATTAAGGAAAATAACAACAACCGGACGTATACGGACATTTTGAGGGCTGGCAACTATTGTTTGGCTCCTTGTTAAATCATCAATTTGAAAAATAATGCCATTAGTATCCAAGAAATAGCAAATGAAGTGGTTGCCTGTGAAATGTATTGTAAAAATTGGCTGGTACACAGTGTTGTTTAAATTGAGAGTTGGAAGAAGTACATCCGAAAGTGATATCGTTGAATTTTGTGGATGAAAAATCAACTCAAAATATAAAAGAGGCCCCGGTCCTAGTTCCAGAGTTACGTTTGTGTCTTGATTGTAGTGTCGACATGTTTTTTTGCAGATGCCGTCCGAAATTTGATTCATGAGCGTATCGCTTTGATTTGCTTTTAGACCTGTTATTGTGTGCATTCTAAATTCTTGAATCCTTGACTCGCAGTTACATTCATATCGTATGCTATGAGATCTAATGTCAGGAAGTAACTTATCAAACATTTCTGCAATATTCCAGTACATCGAAAAATAATGCTTCCCTCTTCCGTCGATCATTTCTTCAAATGGACGATTTGGTGGAGGAATGTAGTGACAAATGAAATTCATCCACTTTGTATATCGTTCTCTCTGGTTTTGAATAACTTCCAATTCGATAATCAGTGTAAAATATGGAATGAAATCTTTGAAAGCTTGAAAATGTGCTCTGACTACTTGATACGTTTTGTATGAAGCAATCATCCCGTGAAGGAATGAGTTGAAAGTGCAAAGATAGCGAGCATCAAGGACATTGTCATTATATTCAACACAGTTTTCAATAGAATTTGGGAAAAGAATGATATTTAATGATGATAACGATGATGGTGGTGGTGGTGGAATCGTTTTCATTTTCTTAGCAGCTGAAACTGGAACTGTTGATGATGATGAAGAGAAAGTTGAAATAATTTCTTGAGGCGTTTTTCGTTTTGTTGTCTTCTTCATAAAACATAACATGACTGGATCGATAATTTTCATATGATTTTTCACTCTATATTCGGATTGTGGTGAATCTTTGAGATGTATGTATGTTGACGCTTGTACAAAATACACATACACATCGTTCACGTGAATCTTTACACGTTTATCTGTTCGAATAATAACGAAGATAAATTGGGATGTCTCAATTATCGTAACTTTAAAGTGTTTCTTGCATTTAGGACATTGTTGATTTGTTGTTGCTTCTATTATTGCTTTTTCTATAGGACCATTTGTCATTCCCTTGATCGCTTTTGATGTTGCTATGATGACTGGGCTTTGCACAATTTGTCTTCCACATTTTTTCTGACAACTTCCATAGCTGGTGATTGATGTATATCGATCTAAGAATATGGTTACAAAGAAAGCCAAAGTTCCAAATGATTTGGCATCACATATGCCGTCACAACACTTGAATTGATGAAAGAACGATCGTTGAATCAGCTCACCATACATAGCATTTCTTTCTTTCTCTTCAACTTCATTAATAAGATGGTCAACTACATTATAGAATGGGCATAACTTCAAAGCGCTTAAATCATAACTACTGCTTAATTTTTTGTTTATGGCAATAAATGAATGAAGAAGTGAGTTGCATAAATCAACAGATACTATGGTCACATTCATTTTGTCAATATTAATTGTATTGGGAAATAGAGCATAGAGACGTGTGTTTTGCTTTTCTACCTCTGCATCGCTTACATCAGAATCACTTATTTTAATTCTCCTCTTCTTCTTCTTCTTCTTTTGAATCTCATTTTTCTCGTCATCTGAATCGTCTGTTTCTGCTTTTTGCGAGACTTCCATTTTAGCGTCAGTCTTTGCATATTTGGTTTGATAGAAAATAGCAAAATGATCAGAGAACTATGAGGGGTATGTTCCAGCATGTCCAGTCGCAGATGTTGAGAAGACTGCATCAATTTGAGCTTTACCATCAGTTGTTTTTGCATCACCGAGGTAGTTTTGCAGACTTTTCTCGAGTAATAGCTTTGAAAAGCTGTTTTCTTTAAGCATATCGAAGTTAAAGTCGCCAATTACAACAACATTCATATAAGATGCAAGTCCTGTCTCAATTAATTTGTCCATTTGATCCAAAAACAATCGATTTGGAGTTAGAGGTGACTTGTAGCTGGTAATGATGAAGTGCTCGTCAATGACAAATGTTTTCACATCAATGTGCCATGGCATCCTTTCAATTGTTTGGCCTTCCGTGATTTGATTAGGTAAAAATTCGGAAATCTCTTCAGGATTTTTGGCTAATATCATCATTCCCTTTGTCCGTTGATAATTCGTTTTCTGTTGTAAATAGTTTTTTGTCGATGCATTCGGATAAATTATCGTAAAATCACTGTGTACATCTGTTGGATCAACTGAAGTTAAGCCAGCCTCTGCCAATATAATAACATCTGCCTTTGAATACCATCTCAATGCTTTGATGTCTTCTTTATGTGGATTAAACTAGTTTACATTATGATAGATGATTTTCTTTCCATCTGGATAAGTAAAATTATAATATGACAATTCTAGTGGTGCTTCTGTTCTCAATCTTCTGATTTCCTTGAAGACTTTATTGTTTCTGGCGACCGGTTTGTTGAATCGTCCCAAAATGTAAAGGCCATCAAGATCACATCTCGACATCGCCACATATTTTAATTCAGTTGTCAATTCTGTATTTGTATTTCGCAGATCAAGACACACGCTTTTAACTGTATGACCTTGCATTTTATGAATTGTACTGGCTTCGGCAGGTGAAACTGGAAATTGATTTCTGAATGCCTTATGAACAACAGCAGTAGGTTTTGCTTTGTGTGACGTCATTTCTGCGATGAATCGTTTGATTGGAACACGATCTGAACTAATTGGATTGTCTAGCTTTACGTCCTTATCAGCAACATATGAATCTTTTGCCTTTTTACCAACTTTTGGATTGTTGAAGTTGATCCATAAAACTTGTGGATTTCCTGATTGATCCATAGTGATGTCTTCAAGTATTCCAAGAGCTCCATTCACTAGTCCATCGCTGACATCAATGTTGACAACGATTCGATATCGTATTCCAATTTTTATTCGCAGTAAATACTCCATTGCTGTATCTGCTATTTTTTGTTGCCCATCAATCATGTAACTCAATAGAAGTAGAGTCTTTGTCTCTTTGCTGAGTTCCTTTTGATCGATGGCATCGTGAGCATGTACTTCATATAATGTATTTTGCACCTCATCGATTCTTTTCTTATTATAAGCATTAACTTCTTCATTTGTACTATATAAACGAATTGCCTCTTTTGGAACTTTATTTTCATTATCTCTGATTCTTGAATTAATCAACTCCATATCTTTTTTAGTCATCCTTGCGTTAGCACAGTTGTTTAGGGCAATTTGAAATTCTCTATTTTTTTGTCTTACTACTTCAGTCAACTCGTACAGTCGAAATTCTCTCCATCCAACCATTTCTAATACATAGTCTTGTGGGTCGTTATTTTTCATCAATTCTTTTGATGGTAGAAAGATGGCGGAAGCTGCAACTGGAGTCAATTGACGGAGATCTCCAACAAATATGACTGTTCTTCCTCCATAAGACTGTCGTCTATCGTTGAAAATTTCACGGCATCTTCGGTCGATGCTCTTTCTTATTGTAGACGACACCATAGAACATTCGTCAATGATGATTGCTTTCACGTCAGGCAAAGTCATTCGAACTGTATTCAGTGTATCACGTCCCAATGCTTCGTAGCTTCTTTTTGGATGTAAAACGAAAGCACTGTGACATGTGTTGCCTCCGATTAGAAATGCTGCACTGCCAGTTGGAGCTACTAATAGATCTTTCAATGATGTCTTATCTTCTGCCCATTGATTGTAGTAATAGGTCATGATTTGATATATTAAATTGATTGTCCAAGATTTGCCAGTTCCTTAAAAAATAAAAATGTAACGTATAAATATTATTCAAATTACGTCTGATTAAAATTCATAGTACCTGCATCACCCAGTAAAAGGATCTTTTCGCCAGTCGCATTTTCATCCTGAGTTTTGATTTTGTTGATGAGATGCATAACAAATTCTTGTTGCTTCTCGTTAGCTGATCTTATGCTAGCTAACATTTTTTGTGTGTCTTCTGAGGCTGGAGTCGTAATTTTGAATCTAAGAGAATCTTTTTTTGAATCTTTTCTCATTTTCTTTGTGTCATCATTCATCTCATCATTTAAATCAACTTTTTGACTTTCCGAAATATCCTCATCTCGAATTTGTTTCTTTTCTTCGTCAAATTCATTCTCAAAGAATTTATCGAGATTCTTCTTTATATTTTCGATTTCACTAGCACTGAATTTATTGTATTGTTGTTCAATCTCGTTTATTATCTCTTGATTTTTTCTGTTATTTAGAATATTACTGACGTTTTCTCTGTCCAATAATTCCTTTTTCTCATCACGCCAAGGCCAATATAACATAACACGTTCTCTCTTGTAATTAACTTCATCTTTTTGTTCCTTGTAGTTAACGTATCGGATAACGTGTGGAATTCATCGCCTCACATATGTACCATCTTTATCATAATTCACGGTGGGCTCATTATTTTCATCATCAGAGCTGCTGCTGTTACTTGCTATTGTGCTCGAGCTTTCAGTTCGTTTGATTTTATTACTTTTATCTCTTCGATACCATGCAGCAAACTCTGCTAGGCAGACCTTATAAAGCTCAGTTGGACGTGTAGCGTATCTTGTAATCAAATCAATTTCACAAATATTCTCGTCGTCATCGTCCATTTGTTTGATTTTTGCCGCGCTTTTACGCATAACGATTCGTTTTTCAGGTGAATTTGTGTTAATAAACACTTCTCCATGGCTGAAGTATGTAATCGGATGACCCAATATTTCATCAACTGCTTGTTGAGCCGATACAAAATGAGAATTTACAAATGCTGATGCGATTTGTTTTAATGCTTCTGGAACTGCTTTCTTGCCTTCCACACTCTCCTTTACAGCCTTTTCTATGATTTCAGACATACCCTCTTCTTTCTTCATGCAATATTTGAAAACATATGTTATGGCTTCGTATATATTAGCGATGAATTGGATGTCATGATTGCTTTCTATCACATTAAAAAGTGTCGGATTGTAGGTATTAATCATAATAGCATTAATTTCGCATTTGTAGATTACTTTGACATCAGTGAATGAGCATCGAATTGCATCATAATATTCATCTTCGGTTAATTCAAGCTCCTTGAGGAATTCCTCAAATGAAACAGTTGATTTTTCATCCTTTTTCTTTCTGTATTCATCGAGTCGATCTCTGATTTTAGTTAAATTTTCTTTCATTTTGCTTGTCTGCTCGTCTTTCGGGATGGCGTGCATTATTTTTGTTTCCTTCATCGGGAATTTCGGAAAATTGAATCGACATTTGTTGGGACTGTATTTGTGGCAAGTTTTGTTATGCACATGGTAATGAAAATTTGCATTTGGATGGCCTTCATTGTT
>CALNHX010000736.1:0-123510 GCA_940337035.1 Agriotes lineatus | reverse complement strand
GGGAGAAACACATCCAAAGTTTCCAAAATTTCAATAATCAAGTTGATGGAATGAAGCTGCGATTGTTTATATTGATTTGTTTTAAAGAAGTTGAACAGGCAAAAACATTTGATGCTAAAAGATAATGTCGTGGTATATCCTAAAGTACCTTGCATTTCTACCTAACCTCGCTGTCTTGTTATTTATTGAAAAGCTTCTAATATTGTCATTTTTCATGTTTTCTCATTCTCTGTGTTCACAAAAGTGAGGCATGAACGTCGATTCCTCTGTCAGCTCCCGGTCCATTTTCATGTTTGAAAAATTAACTGGTTCAAAGATATAAATACACCGATCGACAAAAAAAGTGGGACAGTTAGTTTTATAAGTTATTTTAAAAATAAATGTATAATATGCCTTGAAATGCTTAATTGCTGCCTTAATTTATCAAAATAGGGTCCCGAGTGGTGTAGCTTGAACAAGCGTCCACGTTCGATCAGCAGAGTTAAGCAACGCTGTCTCTGGTCAGAACTTGGATGGGAGTTCCACGGCTGCATTTCTCGGCGCCTCGTGGTACGGCTATCACGGAAAAAAGTTGGTCCCGGCGGTCATACAACATCATGACAGTCGTTAGTGGGGTTGGAAGTCCTCATAACTGCACAGCGACGCCTATAATTGGCCTAACGGCTGTTGGCTGAGTGCGAAATAAATAAAATAAAAAATAAAATAAAATAAAATAAAATACGCTAGTTTTAGTCTTTATGTTGATATTTAATTCGAAATTCCTTCAAATTTTAACAAATATCTGAACATCATCTAGTCGACGTATGTGCATATTTTGTTAAGTTATTGTTTTCGTTGTTTCGTGTTGTATCTGTCAGTTTATGTCAAATGCATGAATATTAATCTTTCCATTTTTACTTCCCTTTACAATAAAGGAAGTCTTGGATTCACCCCAAAAATTCGAAATTGAGTTTTCAACAGATCTTCCAAGTTTTAGAGTCCCCTGAACCCAAAAAACATATTTTTTTTCATTGGTCTGTCTGTCTGTCTGTGAACAGAATATGTCAAAAACGAAAAGAGGTATGGGGTTGAAACTTCATATACAGGGTGTTAGTAAATAAGTGCGACAAAATTAAGGGGGTGATTCTGCATGGAAAAATAATGATATTTTGTTATATAAATGTATATTCGCAAATGCTTCGTTTCCGAGCCACAGTTAGTTAAAGTTTTTCTTAAAAATTGATAATTTTTTTATTGCTCTGAAACCGGTCAAGATATGCAAATGAAGTGGGTTTTAACAGGTACTTATAGCACATTCTTTGATATGCAATTAAGTATTTTATATTCATCATTGGCGCGCATACGGGTAATGATCCCGATATTTTTATAGAAAAAAATGGTACGCCACATTTCAAAATAAAAATTAGTTTTGAATTTCTCGTTCAATTTGTGACAAAAAAGCTTTCTTGTCATTTTTTTGTAGGTAGCGCCATTTTTATGCAAAAAATAAGACATCTTAACGCATATTTTTAATTTCTATTAATACATTATCAAGAATTAACTAATACAGTAACATTAAACCAGAACAGTAACAGCAAATAACACGAGTAGGAAGTTAAAAATACGCGTTAAGATGTCTTATTTTTTGCATAAAAATGGCGCTACCTACAAAAATATGACAAGAAAGCTTTTTTGTCACAAATTGAACGAGAAATTCAAAACTAATTTTTATTTTGAAATATCTCAGTGGCGTACCATTTTTTTCTATAAAAATATCGGGATCATTACCCGTATGCGCGCCAATGATGAATATAAAATTCTTAATTGCATATCAAAGAATGCGCTATAAGTACCTGTTAAAACTAGGGTTTCCAGTCCCGGGATTCTACCACAAAAACCAAGTCCCGGGACCACAGCCAGCCCAGGCGAAGTCCCGGGACCATGTCAACATGCGTGCGTATACTCGATATCAGAGAATTAGGACGGGTATTCACCTGCATCCGTCGTATTACTCATGCCTCTTGTACATTCTGCATTATTTGCGTTTTGCGTAAGGCAGGAGAGGTATTGTTTTCGGTAGGTTAGAATTAAACCTGTGTGTTGTTTCAGCCACATTTGCATATCTTCTTCTATTTATGTATTTGTCTGTTTTTTTTGTTGGATTTATATATGTGCAAAGAAGCTGAATAATTTATATTTTTGGGATTTAAGTGTGTTCGTTATTTGTCTGCTAAAGCGTTACAATTAGAATGAATTCCGATTTGCAACCTACCTTCATTCTACATTTAAAAAAATAACGATTTGAAGTCACTATGGCAGCAGTTTTATATATTGAAAATAAACAATTGGCGAAATGTAAAGTGGGTTCCTGCAAAATTATCATAATCAGAGGCAGCTTGACGAAAGGATTACACACGCACTTTGCAGTTCAAACAAGAGCAAAAGCGACAAACATTTTTAGTACCAGAAAAAAGCAATGAAGTTGTAGACGAGCCCCAACACAAATTATCAGCACAGAAATACTTTATTTAACTTAAAACACTTGTTTTTCTTTGGAAATTTTATTCGGAAATTTCTTTTTCGGGACCATTTTCGGGATTTTCGGGACTAGTCCCGGGACCTGAAATTTAGCTCGTAAGTCCCGAAAACACTTTTGGTCCCGGGACTTGGAACCCCTAGTTAAAACCCACTAAACTTCATTTGCATATCTTGACCGGTTTCAGAGCAATAAAAAAATTATCAATTTTTAAGAAAAACTTTAACTAACTGTGGCTCGGAAACGAAGCATTTGCGAATATACATTTATATAACAAAATATCATTATTTTTCCATGCAGAATCACCCCCTTAATTTTGTCGCGCTTATTTACTAACACCCTGTATAAGTTTTGTGTACTATGTAGATGCGACAGCAAGCTTTTGAAGAAAATCGCATAACCAGAAGTAGGTGTTTACTCTTGCGATTTTTCAGTTTTTTTTCATTTTTTTCAAAAACGGCTCTAACGATTTTTTTAATCTTTACGTTTTTATGACATTTTTAGTGTGTATTGATGTGAGATAGGTAATTTTCCAGTTGAATACTTCTAAAATGGGTTTCTTTTGTTTTTTTCCTATTTTTTTATTAACTCCTATTTTAAATAGAACACCCGGTATATTATTACATTTTTGAATTCAGCTTAAAATTCTAGAGAATATTTGTCTCTTGAACTAACGCCCTATTTTGTACCGTTTCTGAAGAATTTGTAACTTTTGACAAATGCTTAAAAATTAAAAATCAAATTTTTTGCTAATTATAAGATCACTGTAAAAGGAAGTTGTATGAGTGTATCACACCAGATTTTTATGTTTAATTTGGTTAATGTTTGTTCAATTTAACAAATTTATTTATTGATACTTGTTTATGTTGATTAAAATCTTGAATTTGTTGTGTTCTATATTTTACTGTTACTGCGTGATTGTATAAAAGTAATAATTTACTGCTAGTGTCTCAGGCTGTTTCAAAATTATGAAAATATTAAGTGTCCCACTTTTTTTGCCTTTCAGTGTATATAATAACTATAAAAAAATGTTGATATCGTTTGCATAGTCTTGCAATTGTGAATGAATTGAAAAATAAATTATTTGGTGTGTCACAAGGAAATGTAGAACCTCACTTTTCTCGTCTTATATTAATACAACATATAGTATGAGCAAAAAGTAACTCCATCAAAGATACCTTTGCAATTTTGAAGTCATGTGTATTATAACACCAGAAAATTAGAAGCTATCATTTGACATTTGTTATTATGTAATAATTTTTTGTCAATAATTTTTGAATAATTTATTTTTAAAATGTTACCGGAACAAAATATTTATAATAGAAGCATATTTTCGAAATGGACAATGGTAATTGGCAGTACTCTGCACATGCTTGTTTAAACGAATTTAGAGAAAGATTTCCTAACATTGAAATATTAGCAACAGACCCTTTTTATCAAGTACGACATTCTGTAGCTGTGGCTAAGTAAGAACTGGTAGACCACATGTGAGAACTGCGGAACAAAGTGCAGATGACCAAAATCGAATGCAAAACGAACCCTCGACATCAATCCGAAGGCTTGCTTAAGAAGTGAATTTGAGTTATGGTACTTCTAAAAACGATTTAAATATATATCCATACAGACTACAAATGTATCAAGAGCTCTTACCTCCAGATTACAATATAGAAATTTTATACTGGGACCGGTTTTTGCAACATTTAAATAATGATGTTTTGGATTTTACTTTCTTCTGATGAGTCGTTGTTTTACTTAAATGGCTACATTAATTCATAAGTAACGCACTTATGGAGCGCTATTGATAATTCACATTTCATTTGTGAAACTTCTTTGCATTACCCTAAAATAGACGTTTGGGTAGCGTGCTCTCGCCGGAAAATTATCGGACCAATATTCTTTGAAGATGCAATAAATGCCGAAAGATATCAAAATAACATTCTTGAAGAATTTGTGAATCAGCTCCATGACGGTGAAATTCGACAAGGATACTTCCAACCAGATAACGCAACACCTCATGTAGCTGGAACCACGTTGGAACATCTACAGTTCTTTGATGACCGATTAATTTCAAAAGGTCTTTCGCCAGCCAGATCTTGTGATCTCATCCTTTTGGACTTCTTTTTATTTTCACTACGAAAAAATTCTGTATTTAAAACACCTGTTCATACGATGTTAGAACTGAAAGAAGGAATCACCCAGGCAAGTAATGCAATAACACCTGAATTGTTGCAACGTGTATTCGAAAACATGAAACGACGGAGAAGAAGGAAGGCATTTTCGGCACCTCTTGTAAATGTGTATAAACTGTAACATGTTAACATTTCCAAACATTTCATTTGTTTACAGACTGAAGTGAGGTTATGTGCCTAACCTGCAATTTAATTTAGTAGTGTCTCCATTAACACAAACGAGATACTAATTTTATTTCATTAATTTTGTTCTAAATGCTCTCCCTTGTAATTTTAATTATTCATTTATTAAATTTAGGAAGTTTCCTTACAAGACTGGATTTTTTAATTTAAACGTCAACAACGTCATTGACAAGAATCAACCAGTGATTTTGAATGACATCACAAAGCAACCACTAATAAGAGGAGTTTCTTAAATGCACCTGTCAAATAATTGTTAGGGACTGGCCCACCCTTCGGAGGGCGCTAGTGTCGCCACTCGACAAGGTTGTGAACCAAACTATAATTAATTATGGGTCGGTATGTGAAGAAGTGTTGCTTCAAATTGTGCCGATTTAGTGTAGGAGACACAAGTTTCCCAACGGCATAGAAAAACCTACTAATAGAAGCGTTTTCTGAATGCATCTGTCAAATCAAATAATTGTTAGAGATTGGCCCATCCGTCAGGAGGCGCTGGTGTCACCTGTCCTCTATAGCCCCTTTATTTACAAATAGTAGCGACACCCTTTGATGTTGCCGCTGGGGCAAAATCACGTTGGTATCCCTTAAGTCCCTAGCATATTTAAAAATCGCCTAGGAAGTTGCATAATTAATTAAAATGTGACATTGACAGTTGACGTGTTTTTATTCATTTTTCTCTTCGGGGGCTAATTCGAAGTCGTGGACGTGAAAATGCCAGGGTGTTGTGTCAATAAGTGTAAAAATAGTGGCAGAAAAGGATTTCAGGTACTCAGATCTGTTATATTTTCACTGTTTACACTGAAATTTACCGTTTAGTAACTTTTTGTATTTTTATGTTTGCATCAGGTTTGCCCCACGATGTCGCTACTATTTGTAAATAGAGGGGCTATACTGTCCTCCTTGTAAACTCATACGTCAAACTGACACCGACAAATCATTTAAAATGCGTGAAAAGCATTTTTAACCAAAGCAAATTGTTGCAATTGAGCACGACTATTGTAAGATTGACAATACCTATTAAACAATATTGCTATTTGAATTACTTAAATATATTTGTTATTCGCAAATATTTTGTTTGAATTTTCCATAATTATTGTAAACTTCAGAACCTATAAAGATTTTGCATATTCCGATTTATGCGGTTCAAAACTTTAAAATCGAGATTCTGATGAAGGCAAATTATGTATATGCAAAATTTGTATTGGTGTTGACGGTATATCCTTGATTAATCCAAATATCGTAGTAATGGCATATTTAAATTTTGCCGCCTTGCCTGAATAGTTTCTGGCCCACCCGTTGTAGGGCGCTGAAACTTTTATTCAAGCATAGATATATAATTACAAGATACGGCGTGCCGTTGTAATAGTTGAACAAGACGTACCATCTATTTCTGTCACTCTCAATGCGTGAATTACGTATAGCGCTATCCTTTAGAGAGGTACTTGGACTCGTCATTGAGAGAAATTCTGATAAAATACATTTAACTCGTGTTACATGGTGCCAGAGATAGTCTTTTTGGTCTCAAGATGCTACAAAATGTAGAAAAGAAGTAATCGTATAAATAAACACAAATTAGAAAACATAACCTCAACAGTCAACACTTGATAACATCACTCGATGAGGGGGTGTGCAAGATATTCACTCGCTAACGCCTTTGAGTGTTACAGTGGATAATAATAGCAATCAAAACCATGTAAACAACAGTTTAACTGGTTGGTCCGCTAACAAGTTAAATTTTCATGTAGCATCATTTTTCATGATAACTTGTTTAGGTCACCATGTCTAATCGTTTTAACTTGTCAGAGGCTGGCTGAAAGGAAATTAATGATCCTTATAAAACAAGTTTGTGAACACTACTTTGCTCTGAAACTGAGTTTGTCCTTTACAAGATGCACCATTTTGAAGAATGGTAGAAAATGACCTTTTGCGACTCCAAGAATGGTGTTCGAAGTGGCTGTTAGAGCTCAACGAACAAAAATACCTGTTGCACATGGGATACCACAACCCTAGCTGCATGTATTTTCTGAACAATGTGCTTATAAAGGCGGTTTATCAACAAAAAGATCTTGGGGTCACCGTGTCGTAGGATTTTAAATGGGAGTAGCATCTACCTAGTTTCGATCGCTTTTAAAAACGTCTCCTCAACTTTTAGTGAAAATTTATAAAACCTATATTCGGCCAATTTCGGAGTATGCGTCCTGCTTTTGGAAGCCTTACCTTGCTAAAGACATTCATGCTCTTTTAATTAAACAAACTAGCTACGTAACAGTTTAACACACCGGTGAAAAGATAGGTCTTCGCTTGAAGAATTACAAGAAATAGTACAAATTATGCACGTTCTCATTGCTAAAGTTCAATTTTCGAAGAATAAACTGTGAAATTGAATGACACTTCTGACGTTTTCATTTCAAAACTTCAAAATTAAGCGTACGAAACATTGTATGAAATACGTCTAAAAGGAGAGAGAAATAAAGTGATACAGGTTAGAATGAAATGGGGGAAGGTACCGAACTCCGTGATATGTTATTTTAAGATTCGACGTACGTTTACATATAGTGAACGTATCCTGTACTAATATATCCATGTATTCAAGCTTACTGTTTGAGAAATCGCTCTATTAGTGGTTGCTTTGTGAATGACATAGATACAAGTATAGCATTTAAAATTACATACGTTTATGTGCCAAGATGTGTAACATCCCTTTTTCGTGCTATCTTCTTCTGTAATACAGAATATGAATATACTCTATCTTTCTTGCAGTTACTAGCACAGCACCCTAGATATAGAACACAGCATGCTTATTTTTGTTTTTCAAAAACGTATGTTGGTTATTGCACCTTGTTATGAACAAGAAATGTCAAACTCACATTTTAGGTGTAAACACATAACCTTAAAGTCGGCTGTTTACTAATTTCAGTATGACTAAATTATGCTTTAAATGCGATAAAGAAGATGATCAACTATTTCCATGTGATGGCTGTAAAAGAGAGCTGTGCAAAAAGTGTGGAGAAATATCCGAAACCGAAATAAAGATGCTTAAAGTTACGTAAGAGAAAACTGCTAATCTTTTGTGAACTATGTAAGGTTGGTGTTTTTCGTGTACCAGAGTTAATTAAGGAAGTGCAGCAGCTACTTGAGAGTAAATTTGATCAATGGTGACAATATGTCATGAATGTGCAAATAAGCTGGATATGGGTCACAACGAGGCTTTGATCTCAGAAATGTTTTAACGTCAACAGCGAGCTAAAAATGTTATACTTTTTAACGTTCAACAACCTCATGGTAACTCCTATTCAGAAAAAGCCCACGTAGACAAAAACTCAGTCAAAGAACTGTTGAGATATCGAAGTGGATACTTAATAACTTGAAACTTTTTAGGTTAGAAAAATTTGATATAGTATAATACCTACATCCTACATCGTTTAGAAGTTATTCTGAATTCTTGTGAAGAAGCAAAAAATATTTTAAGAAACAAGAATAAAATTGCAGTGCCTAATGTGCAAATTAAATCTGATCAGACTCTAGCGCAAACAGATTACTTTAAAAAAAATAAGGCTAAAATTGAGCGGTTTAATAAGGAAGGGGTTACTAATAAAACAATCAAATACCTAAATGGTGCTCCTACAATTGTGGATGCCACTTCCCGTAGTATCTCAAAAAACTACTAACTGTGCACTATCAAAATACTCGTGGCCTTCGGACCAAATTACAGTTACAAATTGCAGTAACTACCAATAGTGATTATGATTTAATAATTTTTACTGAGGCATGGTTGCAGAGTGACATTTCTGATAATGAAATGGGACTCTCGAACTACACGTTCAGGAAGGATCGGAATAGTGAAACTAGTGTTTTTAGTAGAGGTAGTGGTGTTTTGATAGCTGTTCGGAACCATCTCTGCAGTAGCCGTATTTATGTTACTAACACTAATGTTAAACACTTGTTTGTAAACATTTCCTGTCAGTCAACTTATCTTATAGTGGGTGCAGTTTATATTCCACCGAGGTCTGCGGGGGATATACGTGTTGTCCCCAGAAATTTTGAATACGAGCATTTCAATGCATTACTTGGCGCTTAGTTACTACTCTCATTTTTTGCTTAGCCGAACCAAATATTTTAATTCACTAAGCAACGGAAAATAATTAGTAATTTCTAGTTTTTACTGATTTTGTAATAAAATACGGAATCAAAGTCAAAAATAGTTACACGATACAAATTATACTTAAATTCTAACAAACACAATATTAACCTAATGAATAACAAATAGCTAAGTTCATTTTATTAAATGTTCAAATCATCTTGTTGAGCCTGACAATATCCCAGGCGATCATAAAAATCTGGTCTAATTTCTCTTAACATCGCAAGAGTGATATTTTGAGAGGCTTCAAGAAGTTTTATTCAGAGCTCATCCACGTTGTTATCTCTTTGATGCTGATGGGTATAAATTTTGCTTTGTGGCCCAAAAAAAATATATTTGGGGACAAATCAGGAGATCTTGGTGGCCATTTTATGTCTCATGTGGTGCTAATAATACGATAAGGAAATATTGATTTAAATATTCCTTAGCCGCATTGTGAGCAGGACATCGGTCGTGCTGATACCAGATGTGGGCCATATCAATGTTTTGTAAGCCTTGAACTGCTGGTATCACTTGCTTGTCAAGCAGTTGCAAATACTTTTGGCCATTGAGGTTCCCGTCAATAAAAAATGATCCTATAATAGTGTCCCCCAGTATACCAGCCCAAAAGTTAAGTTTTTGGGGGTATTGAGTTCTTAAAGTTATTGTTTGGTGACTGTTTGCTTGGGACCAGTATCTCACTACCGAAGAATTATGACGACCATGTAACAGGAAAGTCGATTCGTCACTAAACAGAATATTTCTAAGAAATTCATAATTATTGTTTACTCTATCCATCACATCTTCACAAAATTCCATTCGACGACCATGGTCAGCTGTGAAAACCTCTTGTGTCGTTTTAACTTTGAAAGACTTGAAACCATTCCGATAAAACCATTTAACAATTTGAGTTTTCTGTTCTGTTGTCAACATTTTGAAAAGAAAAATTAACCACTTATGTGTATCATATTTGAAGCTATGTATAAAGTCAAATTGACATGCACAACCAACAGTTAAAAAACGAAAGTGAGAAACACTTTCTGCAACTACTGCGACTACTTATTGTCTGGGTAAATTATTATACAACATTGTTAGAATGTACTTATATAAAAAATAGTCAGTACTACTTAATGGATTTTATTATTCCAATTTAACAAAAACAAGAATATAATTCCATTTTATATATTCAATTCATATGTATTGTTGCTTATCTAGTTCTACAACCAGTTACTAAAAAGCAGAAATTGGGAATTGATCTACTTATTTGTCCAAAAATACAAGAAAATTTATTAGAAAATGAGGAAAATAGCACACCAAGATATAGTGCGTCTCCCGATGGGGTAGGTACTACACTCTTGTAAACTATAGAATTTTTTATTCTTTAGGAAAAAGTCATTCTTGATAAAAAGTTTTACTTGTCTTAGGAAGTCACAGTGATTAAACTTATGATAAAGTATACAAAACATTAAACAAAATTTTAAATGTAATATTGAACTTAAGCAAAGTACTGACTCTTATTTTTAACTTTTATAAAAATTTTATTTAACAAAGTTGTTACAAAACTGAAGAAAAGCTCAACTATGGAATTTGGTTAAAAATAACAAAACTAACTTTTTCCTAAGAAAACTAAATTTTTGAGGTCGATCTAGAACTCTTTTATACTTTCTCATTCTTGACAGAAAAATAGTTCGAGTGAGAACAATAAACAGTAAAAAAATCAACTATGTTACGAACTTTCAACATAAAGATCTACTAGAACTTACACATTTTCTAATCTTCTAACTTCTTCATACACATTCATCTTTATTTATGGTGACAAATTCAAACAAGCTCCTGTCATATGACACTGACAATTTTAACGACAAGTTAAGATGGCACCTTTAAAAAAGCTCATAAAGCAATAAATCGAACCAGATTGAGGAATGGGATGAGCATATGGGTCTTGCTCAGAAAAAAAAATCTGCGATACTGAAACAATAATTAGCAGAAAACAAGGCACACCCAAAATTTTCGAAAATTAGGGTATCTTGATATTTTCACCGCTTAGTTTACTATGAAGGCGCTGGTACATACATGTTTTCTATAGCAACCGGCACAGAACTTCAGAAAAAGTTATCTTCGTGCAGCATTGAAGGTGGAGTTTTCCATTTTAAATAGTAACCATGTGTTGATACGCAGGTTAAATGAATCAATGCCGTTTGATCCTAACTCACAAGACCAACCGAATTGTGTACAGGTAGGTGTAGGTATATACAAACCTACCTGCGCTAAAATTCTTAAGGTTCCGCGCCAGTTGCTATATTTTTTTTATAGTATACATATCTATATATTTTGCATGTGAAAAGTTTTCTTTCAGCACCTATTTTGAGACTTCCACCAAGCCGATTTATATATTTTTTTTAAATAGAAGCTGCCACCATGTGGGTTTGCAAATATATACTGCTCAACAAATGAACTGAACCATTTGCATATATTGGTGCAATTTTATGAATATTTCCAAAAGGGCAGTCATGGCATTTTTGGTAACCTTTCAGGATTGTGTCACTATAAAAAGCATTTCTTTTCATAATTTTGTTTAAATAAAACTAAGTCCATTAATAAAATGTTATCATTTGAAAATTTTGAGTTTTTCCCAAATGTTGATAGCACATTGCATACAAAGTATGCCAAAAAATTGTAAATGTTCCAAAAAGACTCGAAAAACTCTTGATTTCCTTTATTTCATACTGATGTCAAAAATGGTATTTTTTGGATTACTTCCAGTACAAAAAATGGAACATTCAAGTCTTAGTACATTAAAGTAAAATATTAAAGTTCAAGTACTTTAAAATTATACGTCAGTTGTTAACATTAAATTTGAAACGATTTACAACTTTTTATTTAAAATTCATTAAACTTGCAGTATGAAATAAACTGTTGTATTCACCACGAACGAAAAGTGTTTTTAAAAGGTCCTCGCAAGTAATTCCGTCCTTGGCTGATGCCTCGGCCTTTAAAATGTCACTTTTCGTTCTAGATAAATAAACTACTATTTTTTGCTCTTCCTCTTATTTTTGTTAAATAGTATTTTTTATAATGGTATTGTTTTTTAATTGTATTAATATGCTTCAGTTGATATTATCCAATTATAAAAATACAAAACTTGTTTTAATTAGAATAGTTTGTAAGTATATGTAGTAAATCCCTGTTATTTTTATAAACAAAAACATATTTCAAATAAATTTGATATTTAAATAGCAGCTTTGTGCTTTATTATATGTACCGGGTGCTGACTTGCGCGACGCACCATAGGAATTTGCATAGTAAATTATTTATGTTCAATTATTTGCTCCCCTAATTACTTTAGAGTTAAAGTGTAAATATATTTTTTGTAGAGAAAAAAATACTGCATCCATTCATACTGTTGCTAACAATTTTTTATTTTCCGGAACCGAAGGAATGCAAAAAACAAACTAGCATTTTCACAAAAATCAGTGATGCCATGGAATTATTGAAACAAGCCAATGCCAACGCAAATGCGTGCGGCGCGACAATATGTGCTGTTTGTTTGTTTGTCATTGATGTTTGACGTTTATAATAATTCATTATTAATTATGTTCGGCTTAATGTCTCTAAGGTACCTAGACCTTGTCCATAACAAAAATGGTTTTACGAGTATGGTGGACGTTCGTTAAGTAAGCTCCTTGTTGATTGTAAAATATCCGCATCGGCAAATTCCAAACAGTACAACCATTAATAGACTGATTCATTTTGTTTAAGACTACAGGCAAGTTATTAAATAATTGTAGGTGCAATAATGAGGTTCAGAACTTACACCAAAATGAGAAAAACGACAATACGTTCAATCTTTTAACGGCAGTGACTGGATGACGCCCCGCACGCACTTGCGTTGGTATTGGCTTGTTTCAATAATTCCATGGCATCACTGATTTTTGTAAAAATGCTAGTTTAATTTTTTGCATTCCTTCGGTTCTGGAAAATGAAAAATTGTTAGCAGCAGTATCAATGGATGCAGTATTTTTTTCTCTACAAAAAATATATTTACACTTTAGCTCTAAAATAATTAGGGGAGCAAATAATTGAACATAAAGAATTTACTATGCAAATTCCTAGTGATGGGGCGTATTTCGAATGAATCATTCGAAATATTCGATTGCTCGTATGTCTCGAGATATCTCGAGATACTAAAAATTTATTTGAATGATTTCAATATTTCGAGTAACTATTCGGTTTTCGAATTATTATTTCGTATTCGCGATTTGTTTAATAATTCGAAATGTCATTCATTTTCATTTCAATCGTATCGCATTACGCATCTCGGCATCTCGCAACTACGACTGATGATGCCTTCAAAATATTTCGAATAGCGAACGCTCAGTCGATTTCAGTATACCTACGTTTGCACTTTTATGCAGGCTAGAGATTATACACCGTAGAGACGCTTCGTTTGATTTTCTTTTGCTTTGTCTACAGTGCAAGTTGTGAGTCGCGGTGGTATCAAATCAAACGCCCGGACATGTGTTCAATAGCGCCAAAATGAATTATTTGAATTTGGAGCAGGATCGGCTTAAGTCTATTTTTATTTGAAAATAAACAAACAAGTTTTGCTATTGTATTCAAATATACAATTACATTACTATACAGCAAATAAAGTTATATTAGTAGGTAATTATATTTTTCAAGTAAACAATAGACAACACGAGTACATAAAAAGCAAATGAAATTATTAATAGAATTTTATACAGTGTGGTCCATTAAGTGTGCAACAAATGGGAAATTTTTTTATTAGTTGTACAATCAAAATTTAAATATTGCCAAAAGTTAGTGCATGTTCGATAACCATATCAGATGCCATTAGAATGGCTTCAAGTCAAACAATATACAGGGCAGGACAAAAAATATAAAATTCGTTCAAGAACAAAGTTACCTTATTTCAAAAAATATAGCAAAATTTTATTGAGATAAGTTGTTTATAATTAAAAGTTATGCTTAAATACAAAGTCACGGCCTCCTATTCGAATTTTGATTTTTTTTTTTGGAAAATTTTGAATTACTTCCGTATGATACATATTTTTATTATTCTGATTTTATATGTATTTAAAGTAGCCACAACCACATCACTTTTAAATAACTTTTAGCAACTTGAAGCGTATTTATAAAATTTACATGGATTTATATTTTTTTAGGTAAGCGTCCACTTCATGTTTGTTGCAACGATATTTAACAGAACTTTAGAATTTCGCAAATATTGTTTTTAACAAGGCAAATGCTTTACTAATAATAATTTACATATGAAAAACTCTTAATAAAATCAGAATAATAAAAATATGTATCATACGGGGATGATACAAAATTTTACAAAAAAATAATCAAAATTCGAATAGGAATCCGCGACTTTGTATTTGAGCATAACTTTTGATTCTAAACAACTTTCCTCAATAAAATTTTCCAATATTTTTTGAAATAAGGTAACTTTATTCTTGAACGAATTTCATATTTTTTATCCTGCCCTGTATATTGTTTGACTTGAAGCTATTCTAAGGGCATCTGATATGGTTATCGAACATGCACTAACTTTTGGCGGTATTTAAATTTCGGCTTTACAACTAATAAAAAAATGTCCCATTTGTTGCACACTTAATGGACCACACTGTATAAAATACCTAATACAATAAAAAAATAAATTCATTCTTTGACTAAGTAAATAAAGTTCATTGTTTGGTTAAGTAAATCAAATGAAATTCAAGTAAACAAGTACAAAACAATATCATTAATCGCTAGGAGAGAGACGAGACTACTCTCAAACGCGCAGTCCTGAGTTTGCAGGTAAACATTCGACTATTCGAAATTCGAGTATTCAGTTATCAATAACACTTCAACTTCAAAGAGATAGGGAAATGCAAGATCGGAGCATTCGATTGGAACAGCGAATTCTCGAATTATTATTTCAAATGCGGACGCTTGTGACATCCGAATGATTTTTCGAATGAACATTTCGATTATAGCAACCATTCGAATAGCAATCATTCGATTTTCAAAATCATTCGATTGTGCCCATCACTACAAATTCCTATGGTGCGTCGCGCAAGTCAGCACCCGGCATATCCACATATTATGTATCATGTACAAAATATATTCACGATAAGCATTACTTAAGTATCTTTAATTTCATTGCAACGTTGGGAAATATTTTAATTTGAAGCATTGCCATATTACTATTTTTAATTTTTTAGTGTGACACAACAACCTTTCAATGAAAAACGTTATAAAATCTAACTCGGAAAAAATTGAAAAATTCAAGAGAGATTGAAAACTTCACAGCCTAACACAGGAGTTTATTTATTTATATATCCCTTTTTATGCTGTGATCCCAGTCTGATAAAGCTTCGTCCTGGTTTTTAAAATACCCCGTTATGGCTGCTACAGCTTCTTCCGTGGAAAAAAATCTTTGCCCTCCTAGGTGTTTTTGAGCTTCAGAAATAGATGGAAGTCTGAGGGAACATGAAGTACCAATAATTCAAAACCGTACCGATGAATTTCACCCATCGCAACTGTTGATGTTTACGCCAAAGCTTCATTTTGATGGTGTAGGATACGTTTCGTTAGCATTTCAGTTTGCTTTCTTTTAATTTCTTCACGAAGTTGATGTAACAAGTTAGAGTAGTATTATCCTGTTATGGTTTGACCCTTAAGAAAGGAATCCACCAGCAATATTCCCTTCCCGTCCCTAAAACCAAAGCCATCACTTTACTAAAGGACGGCACCACCATTGCTTTTTTGGGAGGTGGTGAGCCCTTATGCTTCCACTGTTTCGACTGCTGCTTTGAGTTAGGCTGATAATAGTGAATCTATGTGTCATTGGTGGTAGATAACAAATCTTTAAATAAAGTATTATTAGGATCAGCCTCATAACAGAGCAGCGACGTTTGAAAACGAACACGTTTCTAATCAATTATCAGAAGCCAAAAAGCCCACCTCGCAACAACTTTCGACTTTCCTAACTCATTACTTAAAATGTTTTGAACCCGTTCATAGGATATGGCCACAGCCTCTGCTATTTCTCGAACCTTGATTCGCAGATCTGCCATGCCCGTATCGTGAATCAAATCGATGTTTTCTTCAGTGGTAGCAGAAGCAGGTCCTCCACTGCGAGAATCATCTTCAATGCCGTTTCTTCCCCTGTTTCAATTCGGCTGCCCACTTTTTGACCATTGTGTATGGAGGACAAGATGTTCCCAAAATGTTTGCCATGTCTTCATGAATTTGTCCTTTTTGTGCACACATTGCTCCACAAAATTCCACAAGTCTCAAATTAACAGAATAACGTAAAGCTTTGCATATAACCAATAACAGTGCCCATAACCTCACTACGAATAATTGTAGCTATAATGTTGCCCTCTCTCTGTCATGTAAAATTTTCAAATCTATTCGCATAGAAACTTTCTGCAGCACATATGGGGTGCTCATTATTTTGAAATTAATTGAAAAATACATGACTCATTGGTGTCTGTTTGACATATCTGTCACAACTATAACATCTTGACAATTTCAATTTTAGTGCTTTTGCTTCAGGGTTGGTAAAGTAACTGCAACAAAGATAAATACATACACATTCTTTTGCTTGAGAAAGAGATGATAGCAAAAAAGTATGTCTTGGTTATGTTGGCACATTAGATGAACCTTGTGTTTGTATCTATATCCTTCAAAATCACTGGAAAAAAACAAGGTCGCCTTTATACGACTGTCAATAGATCTACACTATATGAATGTGATACACAGATTTTTAATAAGAAGCTGGAAGAAACTCTCAATATATACGATGAGAAGATTCTCAGAAAGATGTATGGTAAAATGAAAGGGACTAACGGGTGGATATGAAGGACAAACGAAGAACACTAATGCAACTCTGAATTACACGTACAGTAGCAAAAATGCAGAGTTTAAGAGAGTGATAGATGTGAAGGTAACAAGGATGGTTCTGAAGGATGGCCTACGAACAAAAAGAAGAAGGGATAGACCTATACGAACATGGATGGATTCAGTAAAATCTGATGTTTGGTAAGTATCGAGAGATCCAAAAAAAACTGTTCCTCAGCGGGCTGTGGAAATTCAACGTATGAATAATATGTTGGTGACACTGTACGTCAATGTCAAATTCGAGGTTATCAGGTTAGGTTTTCCGTCAGTTATGACACAAAATGACGCAAATCCTAACCTGCTAACCTCAAATTTGACATTGACGTACAGTGTCACCAACATATTATTCATAAGTTAAATTTCCACAGCCCGCTGAGGAACAGTTTTTTTTTATCTCTCGATACGTAATTGCATGACTAGAACACACAACTCTGAGAAAGTGGAGAGATTCCACTATTTAGGAGTGACGCTAACAAACCATTGAAGAAATAGAAGAACGTCGGAATATGTTATGGAAAGGTGGAATAATTTAAAACACAAAGTTCACCTTTATAAGACCGTCATTATGCCCACTATATGGATATGATACGACTCTTAATCGAAAGGTAAAAGAAACTAAATATTCAATGGCAGAGGAAGAATACAATAAAGAAAACTAACGGGTGGAGAAAAAGAACAAACTAAAAACGAATACAAATACATCAATAACCCCCAATTACTGGGTAGAACATATATTTATGTGCACTGCAGGATAGGAGGGTTACAAGGATGGTTCTAGAGGGTGACCTAACACAAAAAGAAGGGGAGGAGGACCTAGAAGCGTATGGGTGCATGTGGTAAGATTTGGACATTTTGGAGATAGTACAGGATAGAAATAGAAGACGATTGTAGGAGCCGTGGGTGTATGCGGTCTGTGGCACTGATATGAATTGTGTTTATCTAATTTTTTTAGTAAAAAAAATACAAAATCAAATACAATTTAAGAGCCACATTAGAGGTGTCCTATAGAAATGTCAAAATTAAACCTAGGAGTTTCAACACAACACATGTGTAGTACCTTGTTGTTTCCATGTATTTATTCTTGATATTTTAAAACCATTTTAACATGTAACTATAATAAATGTTTAAAGAAGTATATTTTGTTTTACCACTATGTATTACTAAATAGTTTTGAAGTAGACAACGTCAACTGAAGTGGTTCGTTTGGTATCCACAATATTAAATTGAAAAAACCCAAGTTCCACTAGTTCGCTTAAAAAAACAACTCAGATTTTATCAGTGACCAACCTCAGATTAGAGCTGTCCTTAGGAACAGAGGTCGCTGTCAAAAAGAAGTGCCACTCAAGCGAGCAATGTTTTTGTTCCAGGTAAATTTACAAATAGACTGTCGTCTCCGACATCAGGCTGGTGTAATTCCAAGTCTGTTCAATTGTTGCCGGTATCGTGTAAATCCCACCTAATGCCATTAACCTCGGCGTGGAGTTTGTTTATATCGTGCTCTTTGTGCCTGTATCTACTGCAAGGGAAGATAGACGGTCGGCCTTACCTTTTGGCGAAAGCTATATTTGTTATTTTGCCGGCTGGTAACTATTGGCCTAGTTGGGCTAGCTCGCCACGAGGTTCGCAGGGTTCCAACTACGCTGAAAAGAACACTAAACGAAATAAGAACAGAATGGGCGCCAGGTCCTCGACATCGAATCATCCTTGTGCCGGACCGTTCACAAGGTCGAAGATAAGTCCAGCAGATCAAACAAAATCAAAGCAACGACCAATTAAAATATCACAGCTTTATTAATATTGGTACTATAGTGCCAGAAATACCCACACACACAAAAACAAGTACAACAATATATATATATATATATATATATATATATATATATATGTCAAGGCAAGCTATGACAAAACAAACACTTTAAAATAATTAGTTGGGCGCGGCATAAGCAATTAAAATTTTATCACCCTGTAACGACGTTTCGCGAATAGGAAGAAAGCATTAACAATAATCTAGCTAAATAAATAAATAGTCTGCACGCATCCCGTGAGGCTGGGTGTGGCAGAAGAGAGCTATCCAAGCAATCAGCTGACGTCTAACCCCGAGTGCCAGCTCAAAATGACTATAATAATACTCAAAATTTCTACGAAGCGAAAACACTGACGATTATATATGGCCATATAAATTCAAGGTAGTTTTCTATTACAAAGACATCAAGTAAGTCAATGAACTCTCCAAAATCTTCTTGAATATGCCCTTTACATTGTTAAACATATTTAGAATCGCGCAAACAAATCATGGAAGCTTGAAATCGAACAAAAGGGTACCGCGTTCGGTTCCCTAGACACAGCCGTTAATTTAGTACTATCAAGTTTACATACAAGCAAATGGCCAAATGGCGGATAATGAACTACGTAATAAAGGGTGAGTTTACCGCAGCCCCGGCCGGCTAACACGTCTAGAACGTACTACCAGGTAAGTAAATCAATCTAATCAAATAACAAATTACACAAATAAAGCACACAGAGCATAATACACAAAATACCATAATCTAAATTCTAAAAAGGCATACCTACAAGCCAAATCGACAAACAATACATATCTAAATTGCTTTAAAATCCTCTCAGGTACCCACGACACGTGGTGCAGAGCTGGTGGACGAAGCAACCAGGAGAGGGCCTCGTAACGGGCAGCAGATGAACTTCGTTAGGTGCAATGAGGCTACCGCAGAGGAATAGATGAGCGGCACGCCGGCGCCGGCTCGCCGAGGCTCCACCAGTCCCAGGTAGAATAAACCACACCAAGATTCCAAGCAATAACACCCAGTTCACAGGGCGCAGAGGTAAAATTCAATTTCCATGGCGTACAATTAAAGCCCATTTTTGGCGTAGAATTGGAAATCTCAATTCCAGTGCGTAGAATTAGATAACGCATTTCCTTGGCGTATAATTAATTGGCTAAAAATTACAAATTTCCAGATAAACAACCACGCTAACGAAACAGAATTGAGGCTGAAGGTATTTGGGTTGCCTAACCATAGATGAAATACTGTATATTTAGAGAATAAAAGTAAATTGCCAAATCTGACTAATTATTTCAATTAATAAATCGGAAAAGTAACAAAATGAGCGTAACACTACACAGCCCGTATAAACATTTCGTATCAAGCTCCTAACTGTCATTGAATAAATTGGGACTTACCTGACGGTCTATTCCTCGTGCCGGACGCGTCCATTTTCTGCAACAGAATAAATAATTAGATGCAAAATCGACGACAAATTAGCTTTAAGTTTTATGGACAGCCGTGGGGCAACGGTCACAAAATCGGGCGATTGCAGCGATCCGAAGAACCCAAAACAAAGAGAAGCAATTATCGGCACTTCTTTGTGCACAGCGGCGGCATTGCTGCAGAAATTAATTAATTAATACGTGTCCGCTTCAAGGTAGTACTTCAAAACTACTTCCGAATTCTCATAATGCCATTGGGAAAGCATTATGTTGCAATGAGTACTTTGGCGATTTGTTAGTTCATACAACGCTTTGATGTGTTGAAAAATATACACAATACACCAAGTATTAGTTTTTTTCTGTTTCTCTTAAGTAATGTTAGAATTTAACTCGTATTTTCAGGGTACAAATTGGATTTCGCTAAGGCATACAACAAAAGACGGTGCGGTCTAAGCTGCAATTCAACACCAACTAAGAACCTGAAAACACTATCTTCCTTTCTGTATTTTCATAAAATCAAGGAAAACATCACAATAAGACGGAAATTGATCGGCCATAAAATTGAAAAGGCGAAAAGCTGTTAAATATTTATTTATTTATTTATTTATTTTGTTCTTTGGGGCAAAAACAGGCTAAGCCCAGTGAATTGCCCACTACAATTTATACAAGATAACAAACTTAAAAATTAATTCAATTTAACATAAGTAATATTAAAAAAAAAACAAGGAAATACTGAATAAAATGATTAGAAACTGAAATTAAGAAGAACAAAAATATGTATAAATTCTAAACTTAAACATTGACAAGGTCATAGCAAATATGTCGACGTCGGCATTTAAGGAATTGTATAATACTAATACAGCAAATCTGTTTAAAGGGCTGTAAGCGGCGGCGTTAGTGTTGCACAACTCCAGATGGAGAGTTTCGGATCGCCTTAGCATTCTAGGAGGAATATTAATGGAAACTTTATATAACAGTTCAGGACAATCCAAAGCTCCATTTAAAATTTTGTGCAGCACCAACAGATCACATACCTTACGTCGATTCTCTAACATCGGCATATTGTATTTAATACAATAGTCGCGGTACGAAAACGGGCAACGATTATTCTCCTTATATGCTACGTATTTCATAAATTTAGTTTGAATTCTCTCCATATTACTTATATATGATATATATAAAGGATTCCAAACCGAGGATGCGTATTGAATTTTACTGACAACAAACGAGTAGTATAGACATTTAATCGCAGTGACCGAGGTGAACAACTTTGTTGCACGTTTAATAAATCCCAGTATTTTTAAAGAATCCTGAGTAACATGAGAAATATGTGCACGAAATAAAAGCTTACAATCCATTAAAATACCTAGATCTCAAACTTCTACAGCACGCTTCATTAAATAAATATTGTAATATTTAGTAAAATAATAATTAAAACAGTGTGGATTGATATTCCTGGTAAAGGAAATGACGTAACACTTATCGAGATTAAGAAACAGTCTATTTACTTTGCAATAATCAACTAAACTATACAAATCGCTTTGAAGCAGTATGCAATCCTGAGCAGATCTTATAGGCATATATAATTTCAGATCGTCGGCGAACAACAGAAAATTGCAATGTCGGATGTAATCAATTATATCATTTATGTAAATAAGGAAAAGTAATGGGCCAATATGCGAACCTTGTGGTATTCCAGAAGTAGTATGAAAAAATTTGGATTGAAACCCATTTACAGTCACAGCTTGCGATCTGTTCGATATATAGGAACAGAGCCATCTCAGCAGAGAACCGTGGACACCGACTCCAGCAAGTTTGGTTCTTAATATGTTATGATCTAATTTATCAAAAGCCTTGCTAAAGTCGGTGTACACGGCATCCACCTGGATCTTCCTGTCCATAAAAGAAGATAAGTTGTTACGGTATTAAAAGAACTTTACGACACCCACCCAAGGTGAGCATCGCACCACGGAATCAGTCCTGAAAAACTGGCACACTTGCCCTGAAATCGGTTCAAAATAGGCTAAAGGCCACGGCTGGAACGCTCAGGGAGTCGGGCGTGAGTCACACGATACGTTCTGGGCAAGCGTGTTGCGGCATAATATATATATATATAAAGTATGTCAGAATTATGAGGGCCCCACCAAGCCTGTCTTAACCCGACTAACCGGGCCTGGACGGTTAGACGGGAGCGAAGCACGCAAAATACTCCGTCGATAGGATTACTCAAGAGTTGCAAGGTCAAATAACAATTTCGAGATTGCCTTATGCAAGGATTGTAATTAGGTGCCAATCCGACCGCGACTACGCAGCTGTCTCACCCACCTGTACGCTCAAAGCTCCCTCGTCCCGTCGCACAATAATCAGTACACTGAAGGGGGCGCTTATCTGAAACAGAACATGCACAAGTCGAAACAAAACAATGGTTCCCTTAACTAACAAATCATGTATTGACTCACGGGTTACAATGGGGCAGCAGAGTGCGTCGCCCTATATCTATAAATAGATTATATCTAAGAACACCAGCTGGCGCGCTCTCTAAACCTAGCGACAGATGTTGAACAGTAATGAACAAAGTAGCACTTGTAACATAGACAGTCTGTAATTTGGAATGAATGTACAAATATGCGGGCGCGACGCCTTATGCAGCAAACAGTAATGAACAAATTAGCACTTGCAACATGGACAGTCTGTAATTTGGAATGAATGTACAAATATGCGGGCGCGACGCCTTAGGCAGCAAACAGTAGTGAACAAATATGACGACAGTGCCTGTAGGCAGAAGAGATGTGACGGGCTCGCTCGCGGCGTCCCAATACAGCTCGTACGCGGGGCTTAAATGCTCTCCGCGGGACAGGTACACTCGCGTTCACAGCGGTAATCAGTTCAAAGACACATACCTTAATATGTAGGCGGTTGGGGAGCCTGGTACAGTTGAGTTGCGACAGGCTGCAGTCTTAGGTGGCAGGTACTTTCGATGTTCGACGGCTATAGGGATGAGTGAACATCCGCCATAATGGCGACGTGAGACGCGTCAGGACGCGTACAACTGGACGACGAAAAATGGGCCACTTTCGTTCTGCGGGACAGATCCTCGAAGGTCGAGATGAAGGGGGCACAATCCCTTACGTACGGGAGCAGGAACTGGGCTCAAAAAGCACCCACGCTACGCCGAAGACAATTCGAAACTCACACTCACAACCACCACACGAACGTTCTCTGCAACGGGCTGCGATCAACTCCCCAGAGGGAAGCGCTGCCACAGGTCACATCGGTCGCGTCCCCACGTGACTAAACCTCGGCAGCCAATCGCGAGGCGATAAAATGAAACAAATTAATGCCGGCGACCATGGTATCACGCCACAACGGCGTGTTTTCTAGAAGATTCGGAATTCTTGCGAGCGATAACGCTCGGCTGCCAAAGCGCCATCAGAGGGGGGCTCCAACCGACGAGAAATACTGCGTTTGGGGCCAAATATGTGCGAAATCATGATTCTGGAATTAGGCGATGGAGCCAAATAAAGAACTAAAAGGGTTTAGCATACGGGCACGCTGCCCTAAAGCCTAGGTGGCTATTTAAAATACCAAAATGACCTGACACTCCGCTTACTTGAAAGAGAGTTCCCCGAAGTCTCTTAAAATCAACGGGGCATTTTGGCTGCGGCGCCACGAGCACTCAAACGACCGGAAACGCTGATATGATAGCTGTACCCCCAAAGGAATTACGCACACGGCACCAGATAGGGTACGACAGGAGGGAAGAGAGAAGAGGAAGAAGAAAGACTGGATACGCCAGTGGAAATACGAAAATTGGGTAGGACCTGGCGGTTCGCTGATGGCTAGCACTCACTCCCCGGACCACGGAAGACGGGCGACAAGAAAACTAGCTGTCCCAAAGGAGTGGCGCTCCGCCAGGGGTCCACAAAACGATTTGTGTCTGGCTCCCTCGGGGAACCAAACGGCAAAGACTAGGCAGACTGAGGACAGTTTCGCCGATCCGCTCGACTGCCCCTCCCAAAATAGGAGTGCCACAACAACGGTTAGCAAAAACCACGTCGATAATCGACCACCAAAACGACCAAAAAAAAAAGGTAACCGACCAGACCCGAAACGGGTGTGGCACGCACTGCGGCGACGGCCACGAAACGCCGACTGGACCTTAACACCGGGTCCATGACGGTCGCCTAACAGTGCGGTTTTGGAAGGTGGAAAGAGAAAGAGAACAACGGGGTTGGGTAGTTGTCGCCGGGACACGGTAGATAGTAGTGACAAGGGGAAAAGAAAGGTAAAGATAGAGCATAGAGAAGGAGGGTTTGGGGTTCCAAATTGAAACCGTAAAAATAATTTTAAAAAACGCGCGGTTAGCGCTCGTCAAGGTCGGGTCAATAGAACGTCTTACTCCCATGCACACTTCCGACCAACCGTTCCAAAAGAACATGGGGAAGGGGGAAAAGGGATAAGTCCCTCGCAACCTGTTCCACAAGCCACCTGAAGAGGGCACGTTGCGCGTCACGGGATCGGCGCATTGTGGGGTTCCCACAACAAGGAAGCTCGGGGAAAGGCAGGTACTACTGAAGATACGGCCTCTAAGCCGGCGGTATGGCCGTCAAGGCCTACAAAAAAAAGGAAGGGGGGTTAAGGAAAACGGGCGCTAGTAGCCTAAACGTCCGTGGGATTGGGTTTTAGGTCTTTCGCGTGCAAGTGCCTTTCGGGGCACCGGTCTCGTCGGACAGCTCGTAAGTGGCAAGCGAAACTTGCCGATTGATATAAAACGGCCCTATAAATTTCGGAGCCAACTTGGCGTTAAAATATTTCGCCGCATCGGAAAGTACGTAATTTCGTCGCCAGACGGTATCGCCAACGGCAAACTGAGCCTTGGAGGCTTTGTACGCCACGTTTAGTCGTTTGACTATGTCTTCATATACCGACCTTAACGCGGGAGTCCGTCGTAACAAGTCTTCGCGACTCTCTACTCGTATTTGTTCCGAAACATCTATCTCCTCGGGGTTATTGGCGCGCGTCCCCTCTAACTGTATCTCTCTGCCGAAATTGGCGAAATATGGGGTCATGCCGGTGACTTCGTGTACTGCGGTACGCACTGCGCAAGCGAATTTTGACAAATATTTATCCCACTCCCGGTGGTTGTCTTTCTCGTACGACGCTAGCATAGTTTTTAATACTCGATTAACGCGTTCTACGGGGTTGGCCTGCGCATGGTAGTGCGCGTTAAAGATAATTCGTGATTTATACGTATCGGTAAGTTGTCGAATTCTCTACTGCGAAACTGTACGGCGTTGTCAACCAAGACGTACTGAGGTGCTCCAAAGAGCAAGAAAACATCGTTTTCAATTTCAGAGTCACCGCGGTCGCGGTGGCGGTACGCAACGGGAAGAAAAGGGTAAATTTGGTAAAGTAGTCAGCCACGGACAGAATATATACGTAGCCTTTCTTTGAACGGGGCAACGGCCCTACAATGTCGATAGATATCATTTGCCACGGCTTATCCACCACGGGGTGACAACACATCAAGCCGGCCGGGCGTTTTTGTTCGGGTTTCTGCGCTAGGCACGTCGCGCAACGGTTAACGTAACGGGTCACATCCGCCTTAAGTTTAGGCCAGTAATACTGCTGAGCGATACGGCCGTAGGTCTTATAAATGCCTAAATGCCTGCGGTAGGTTCATCATGGTTTTTGCGAAGAATCTCGGCACGTTGAGGCTTCGGAACCACCTCTTTCCAACTCGTGCCTTCGTCCAATTCGAGGTATTTACGTTAACATGTTTAAAACAATTTCCCTCGCGATAGTTTCCACGCCGAATACTTGAATGGTTTTTCTACGACGCGCGTACACATGCGCCTATACCAACGGTCAGTTCGACTGTCGTTCGGCGCCTGAACGCCGGCCTCGGGTTCTCCAGAATCGACGACTGAGACTACATCTATTTCGGGTATAGCACGGGATAGCGCATCCGGACAACGTGGTCTTTTCCCTTCCGGTGTTTGATCGTAAAGTCGTATTGTTGGATACGAACAGCCCAACGGCGAGTCTCCCGGTGGGTTCCTTAAGATTATTTAGCCAGATAAGTGAATGATGGTCAGTAATGACTGTGAAGTGAGTGCCTTTTAAATACGGACGTAACTTCTCTATGGCCTACAGGACGGCCAAACATTCGCGTTCCGTAACCGAAAAATTACGCTCAGGCTTCGTAAGAGTCCGACTAATGTAACAGATGACCTGTTGTTGGCCATCAACGTCTTAGTCAGTACGGCGCCGATACCAACATTGGAAGCGTCCGTCTGTACGATAAACGGGAGAGAAAAATCGGGACACGACAAAATGGGTGCCGAAACTAGGCAATTTTTGATGGTTGTAAATGCGACTTCGCATGACTCGGTCCACTCAAACTTCTGAAATTTTTTCAATAACGACGTCAGCGGAGCAATAATGGCTGAGAAATTTGGTATGAAACGTCGATACCACGATGCCATGCCGACTACTCGCCGTATCTCCGAAACGTTTCTAGGTCGCGGCAAGTTAAGAATCGCCGAAACTTTATCGGGGTCGACTAAAAGTCCTTGGACGTTAACGACATAGCCCAGGTATCGTAATTCCGGTTGCAAAAATGACATTTATCACGACCCAGTGTTTAAACCAGCGTCGTTTAGTCGCTGCAATACTTCGTCTAGAATCTCGACGTGTTTTTCGAAAGTCGGGGTACAAATAATCACGTCATCTAATAGACAAAGACGTAAGGTTCCAATTCGGGACCCAACACATGGTCGACGAAACGTTGCCAAGTCGCTGCGCCGTTATGAAGCCCAAAGGGCATGCGACTAAATTGAAACAAACCGGGCCCGGTTACTGTAAAGGCCGTTAGTTCCTTATATTTCTCTTCCATTTCAATTTGCCAGTACGCGGATTTGATATCAAGCGACGTCATGAACCGGGCATCGCGTAAGCGATCCAAAATCGAAGACACGTAAGGTATCGGGTAGGCGTCCTTCTCGGTGACGCTATTTAATTTACGAAAGTCAACGCAGAAACGATAGGTTCCATCTTTCTTTTTAACTAGTAAAATCGGGCTCGACCAGGCTGAACGAGAACGTTCCACAACGCCTGATTTAAGCATACTGTCCAACTCAGCCATCGATATGGGCCTGCATTGCGGAGAAACCGGATAGTACCTTTGTTTAACCGGTGCCGCCTTAGTAGTGATTTTATGTTGAACGTACTTGGCGCAGCCGAGTTCGGGTTTAGCGATAGTAAAATGTCGGTTTACGAGAGTGTCTAATTGGGCTCGTTGATCCGAGTTCAGGTCGAGCATAGACTGCAAGTTGCCGGTAGGAGTATCAATGGCCGCTAAGCCGGGTTTTGAGAATTCCCACTCCCCTCGAAACACGTCTGGGACTATTCCCACTGACTTCCAAAAGTCTATCCCTAGGATTAGGGTGTGCGGAACCTCCGGAACTATTAAAACATCGATAGCTACCACTCTGTTATTTAAACGAATAGGTAAGTGCAGGGTACCTAGACTGGTTACGGCCTGTCCATTCGCCACTGAGCAAACGGGTCTCAGCTTCTTATTTATGTGCAGGCCTACAGTACGCAACACGTCCCAACCCTTAGCTCCTAAGATCGTTCGATTCGCTCCTGAGTCCAACAAAGCTAACAACTCGAAACCCATGATTTCAACAGTCACATGCGGTCGACGGTCATCAGATGACCTTTCTAATACGTAATCAGAGAATGACTTTATTTTTCTTAAATTTGGTCTTGCGCTCCTCGACAAGTCCCTTCATAAATTTAGTCGAATTGCTAAACACGCGCGAGGACACTGCTCGACCGTTCAGCGTCTCGCGGGGTCGTTTCCCTCTCCCTATCTCTTGCTCGACAACGGGGACAAGTGTTTACGGTCACTTCAGGTCTGCCGCAACGGTAACAGAATTTCTTGCCGCGGGGTCGCGGACACCTACTGGCTCTATGGCCTGGTTCGTTACAGTTCCAACACCGCATGCTTGACTTGGGTGCCGATTCTCGGTTCCTCCTCTCGGGAGTATTAACGTCACGCGTTTCGACAACATCAACTGGGCACGTTTCCGCGATAGGCGCGACCTCGACGTATGCCAAGTCTGTTTCTAAGTCAGACTTCTTTCTAGAAGGTGGCACGTAAGTTTCAATAGCATAGCGCCGTTCTTCAATCTTCCGTCCGTATAGCGCTAGCTCGTCGATCGACCGGACTTCCGTCAATCCCAACTGGGTCTGGTATAATGGTGAAATATTCTGCAACAAAATACGCAACTGTTTCTTCTCGGAACCGCTTCGGTCAGGCGCGAAAACATTGTGCGCATGATAGCGATATAAATGCCATACTTTCCGTAGGGCCTTGCGTGCGACGTCTAATTTCGTCCAACAACCGTTTATCATAATTAGCAGGCTGAAACTCTAGACGCAATAAATCGATTAACTGTTGCCACGTGTTAGGGGGTCGCTCTATTCGCGCGATACCATAGCAATGCGTTGCCCGAAAACAAATCGATGGCCTGCATAAACAACTCTTCTTCGGTAAGGTTTCTGGCCACTCTGAGTTCGTTAACACGCTCGATGAAAGCGTTGACCGACAGACCTTTCGGGTCACCTGAGAATTGTATGTTCCATTTCGAACAGGGGTTGCCTTAAATGAGATCGTACGCGACATCGGCGAAACAAAACTCGGAGTCGACATAGTGGCCGCCGTCGTAGTCGTAGTCGTCGTCGCGACGGTAATGGTAGGTGCGACACCGGACGTCGATGGCAGCGTTACGGCGCTTTCCTCCTCAGCCGTAGTCGTAGACGACCCTAGCTTTACTTGGTTAAGTTCGTAGGTTGAACGTATGAGTGATAATTCCGCGAACGCTTTTTGTTTGAGCGCTCGCTCTTCCTCCGTTATAGCTGAACTATTCGTCAGACGGTTCATTCCGTGATAAAATTCGTTTCGATCGTAGCCGCTACTTCTTTAGTCGGGTTAGCTAAATATACCTGAATCTTTTCCTCTAATTCGCTATTCAATGTTGTCACGGCCGTGAGATCCTCCTCGAACGTATACGGGTACGTCGGTCACGTATCCATATCTGCGCGTCCCTCCTCTCTCAATACGTCGCGTACCGGGAGCGCAACAAGGTAACCGTGCCGGAAGCATCACGGCCTCTGATTCTCAACTCGTATTTGGCCTCCGCGCGAAGCAGGCGTTCAATATGTAGCTTTAGCACCATGTTTACAAACGGGAAAGGAACGACTTATATTATACGTCGTATAAAAAGGAAAACGTTAGCGCGTAGACGGTCAAGACGGGAGAAATCGGGAAAAAGTGGTTTGTTACCTTTCACACGACCGATGCCTTAACGGGACTATCTGTCCATATTCTTTGCGAAAAGACGAACACAAGCGAAAAAGAGCAAATCCCAAAACTAGGCGGTCAACGAATGGCTTAACGAGGTAGTAACAATGGTTACAGACAGTACTGCGCCCGAAATCGAGGCGCATAACGTAAACGGGAACGAAAGAAAAAATCCGAAATGGGGTCGCGCGTTGTCACGCAACAAGGGGCGACACGTCAGAATAACCCAAAATTAGGCAGACGACGGGTGGCCTAACGAGAAAAAAAAACAAAACAAGGTCTCAGACGTTAAAGCGTCAGAATTAAGACGCACAACGGATGGGCTTAACGAGACTACTCCAGTCCAATAACAGCAACAAGCAACAATTGGGCCGCCAAAATTAAGACACACAACGCAAAAAAAAAGAAAACCCCAAAATGAGAGTCGGGCGTTGTCGTGCACCAATAGGCTCCAGGCGTCGGAGCACCAAAATTAGGCAGACAACGGGTGGCTTAATAAGAAAAACAAACATGCAATGCCCCAGATGTTGGGCGCCAAATTAGCCTGTTACGGTATTAAAAGAACTTTACGACACCCACCCAAGGTGAGCATCGCACCACGGAATCAGTCCTGAAAAACTGGCACACTTGCCTGAAATCGGTTCAAAATAGGCTAAAGGCCACGGCTGGAACGCTCAGGGAGTCGGGCGTGAGTCACACGATACGTTCTGGCAAGCGTGTTGCGGCATAATATATTGCCTATGGTACATAGAGAGAGAAAATAATTTAAATATATCGAAAATTAAGTGCAAAGAATGGAATAGTATTCGTATAGTAATCATTGAAAAAGGCTAGGAAATATTATAATGCAAACAAATTAATGTTGCAGGATAACGAATCAAAGTCCTAATATAAAATGTCTAGAGTGTGGCATTCAATTTAAATAATCGTAGTCAAGAGATAGAAAAAGATGTTTTTAGGGGATTATTAAATAAAAAAACTTGAAAACTGAAATGTAAAGTATTTTCGACTAATAAACTTTAATATACTCTAGTCTTATTTATCTAAGAACTATTTTGGCATGATAAATGGACTATACATGAAATTTACGTGGTACTGAAGTGAAAATATAACTCGACAATGTAATTGAATTTTACATGGTATAACTACAGGAGTGCAAGTAAATACAAAGATAAAATATAGCAAGAATGGAGGATCAAGATTATTAATTGGAACTATATAATAAAACATCAGTAAGAGTAACGATTTGGATATAATTGATTGGAATTTTAATACAAAGGATTGGCGATTGGACGTTCTTTTGGGAGTGTTGACGCTGCTTGGAGTTTCTGTGTGCTGCGCCGGAGGGTGTTTGGACTTGGTGGAGAACTGTCATCTTCCAGCTTAGGACGAGGTTGCGGTTTGGAGTTTTGTCACAACAGACTGGGTCCCATTGAACGGAGATCAACTTCCTGACGACTGAGGGAACATACATGAGGATTTGGATTGTTAAACAACGAGATTATTTTGAGGCTACTCACAGCTGGACAGTTTGAGTCGACAATGTGATGGATGCAGCGAGTTTACAAGTGAGGTGATTAGTGTTTATTTACAGATAGAACTGAAGGAAACAGGCTGATTCAAGCTACTTGGAAGTTTGAGCGTTGCAGGTTAGTTAATAATAAATACATGCTAATGTTATCTGTAACAAAGAACATTTAAAATTGGTTCATTAAGACAAAGAAAGTCATACTTACGAATTGATTTATGAATTTTATATAATTTGTAAAGGATCTTGATTAGTTATCTGCACAAGCAATTGCAAATGACATAAATGTCAAATTTATTGAAGTTTTAACATAATTCAAATTACAATTAGATTACTTGATATTTCAGAACCTACCCCTGAGTTGAGATACATGTTATTCCTTTTTATTAAGGTTAAAACCATTATTATTAGACGAACATAAGTCTATAATCATAGCAATATATATATAGGGTATGTCAGAATTATGAGGGCGCCACCAAGCCTGTCTTAACCCGACTAACCGGGCCTGGACGGTTAGACGGGAGCGAAGCACGCAAAATACTCCGTCGATAGGATTACTCAAGAGTTGCAAGGTCAAATAACAATTTCGAGATTGCCTTATGCAAGGATTGTAATTAGGTGCCAATCCGACCGCGACTACGCAGCTGTCTCACCCACCTGTACGCTCAAAGCTCCCTCGTCCCGTCGCACAATAATCAGTACACTGTAGGGGGCGCTTATCTGAAACAGAACATGCACAAGTCGAAACAAAACAATGGTTCCCTTAACTAACAAATCATGTATTGACTCACGGGTTACAATGGGGCAGCAGAGTGCGTCGCCCTATATCTATAAATAGATTATATCTAAGAACACCAGCTGGCGCGCGCTCTAAACCTAGCGACAGATGTTGAACAGTAATGAACAAAGTAGCACTTGTAACATAGACAGTCTGTAATTTGGAATGAATGTACAAATATGCGGGCGCGACGCCTTATGCAGCAAACAGTAATGAACAAATTAGCACTTGCAACATGGACAGTCTGTAATTTGGAATGAATGTACAAATATGCGGGCGCGACGCCTTATGCAGCAAACAGTAGTGAACAAATATGACGACAGTTCCTGTAGGCACAAGAGATGTGACGGGCTCGCTCGCGGCGTCCCAATACAGCTCGTACGCGGGGCTTAAATGCTCTCCGCGGGACAGGTACACTCGCGTTCACAGCGGTAATCAGTTCAAAGACACATACCTTAATATGTAGGCGGTTGGGGAGCCTGGTACAGTTGAGTTGCGACAGACTGCAGTCTTAGGTGGCAGGTACTTTCGATGTTCGACGGCTATAGGGATGAGTGGACATCCGCCATAATGGCGACGTGAGACGCGTCAGGACGCGTACAACTGGACGACGAAAAATGGGCCACTTTCGTTCTGCGGGACAGATCCTCGAAGGTCGAGATGAAGGGGGCACAATCCCTTACGTACGGGAGCAGGAACTGGGCTCAAAAAGCACCCACGCTACGCCGAAGACAATTCGAAACTCACACTCACAACCACCACACGAACGTTCTCTGCAACGGGCTGCGATCAACTCCCCAGAGGAAAGCGCTGCCACAGGTCACATCGGTCGCGTCCCCACGTGACTAAACCTCGGCAGCCAATCGCGAGGCGATAAAATGAAACAAATTAATGCCGGCGACCATGGTATCACGCCACAACGGCGTGTTTTCTAGAAGATTCGGAATTCTTGCGAGCGATAACGCTCGGCTGCCAAAGCGCCATCAGAGGGGGGCTCCAACCGACGAGAAATACTGCGTTTGGGGCCAAATATGTGCGAAATCATGATTCTGGAATTAGGCGATGGAGCCCAATAAAGAACTAAAAGGGTTTAGCATACGGGCACGCTGCCCTAAAGCCTAGGTGGCTATTTAAAATACCAAAATGACCTGACAAAGTAATCTACGTATTGCAGTAAATTAGTTACAACCGATTTGCCCAGAACAAACCCGTGCTGGTTAGGGATTATATATGATTTTAAAGAATATTTTAAATGATTATTTACAATTGATTCAAAAACGTTTCCAAAACACGATAATTTGGATATAGGCCTATAATTTCTGACATTATCTTTCATTCCCGATTTGAAGATTGGCGTAATGAACGATTTTTTCCAAATATCAGGAAACACACCCTGTTTCAAGGATTTATTAAAAATAATTGAAAGTGGAACCTTCAAGGTATGTGCACAATTTAATAGGAAAACGGGAGGCAAACCGTCGGGACCGGGATTCTTGGTAACATCCATAGTATTTAGTTTATCAAATATTTCTGATTCTGAAATACTCAAGCAACACAGAGAATGATTAGTATTATCAGTAACATTATTTATAGAATCATCAATAGGAGCCAGAAGTTCGTAGACAGAATTAAAGTAGTCTGAGAATAAATTTGCAATTTCAATGCCAGTATGAGCAGACACGTCATCATAAAACATAATATTTGGAATGCCATTCCCTCTTTTACGATTATTAATAAATGCCCAAAACTGTTTAGGATTTGAGGCGATCGATGTCTCAGTTTTATTGATGTATTTGGTGTAATCAAGTCTAATCAATTCTTTCGATCTAGTTCTTAGTCGTTTAAATGCAAGGTTATCTAATTCATTTTTATATTTTTTAAATTTTTTAAGAAATTTTTGTTTTTCATTAACTGTTTTAATTGTGGAACTTGAGAACCATCTGGGAAAACGCTTAGCAGAGGTTTTACGAGAAGGCACAAAATCTCTTATCTTATAGCTTCATTCAAAACATTATAAAATATAACGACAGCTGCATTCACATGCATGTTGGATAACTCAACTTCCCAGCTGACGTTTGAAATTGCAGCATTGATAGAATTGTAATCCGCTGAATTGAAAAACAATTTAACATGGTCCTTATGACGCAAGTTCTTAATTACCGTAAGGGTAAGCGAAATTTCAATAGCAGTGTGATATAACACATCCTCAGGAACTAGGGGAGAAGAACACTTTGACACTGATCTGATTATGTAATCATTACTCAAAACAAGATCCAAAACTTTACCATGAGACCCCGAAAATTTATTAAACTGCATCATCCCAGTAAATGATAAAGCGTCCAAGAATTCAATCGATTTGTTGTCAGTATAATTAGTTGGAATTAAATTAGAATGACTGCTTTGAGACCACGATATTTGTGGGAAATTAAAATCTCCTACGATTACAAATTTATACTCAGGGGCAGTATCATTTATCACAACTTGCAATTTACTTTAAAAACATTGTAAAGCATAATTATCCTGGGGAGAAATATATACACAGCAAATAAAAAGGCGACAGCAAGGAATAGACACTCACAAATCTTCGCAATCACTTTCCCATTTAAACTGTCTTACATTTACAATTTGCTTATTAATTGCGATCAAGACGCCACCGCCATCCGACTTACTAGAACTAGTGCTAGAGCGGTCTCTGCGATGAACAATGTAATTTGAATCAAAAAGTTCTTCACTAAATACATTCGTGTTAAGCCATGTTTCGCTTACCTATACAGATAACGTCATAATCACTATCGGCAGACGATACAAACAACTGGTGGGACTTTGTACGAAGTCCGCGAACGTTTTGATAATAAAGTGAAATATTATCCATAATAACAATACAACACAATAAACAATTGAATAAACATATTACACCTTCTCAACGTCCGCAAGGGCGTGAATTATCATTACGCGAGATGTATCGGACTTACGTACATATAGTGTGCCATCCCTGACCCACGCATATTTTATACCTTTCTCGCGGGCCGCGATTTTAACGTTTCTCAAGAGCGTCTTCTTAGCCGGAGAGAGGTGCTCGTTGACAAAAACACTTGCGTTGTACTCGGGCAGGTTGATTCCAGGTTTCGAATTTGAAGCTCTAGTGGATTTCATTTTTTGTTTCGCGGCGGAAAGAAATGTATTCTATGCGCATCAACGTATAATTAATGATTCGACACGTTAAACTGTCGCAAAAACAATGTATAAATACATAATAAATCATAGGAATTGCATAACGTTTAGTTTAATTAACACACTGTACAAACACTATTTATTTATTTAATTCGCACTCAGCCAACAGCCGTTAGGCCAATTATAGGCGTCGCTGTGCAGTTATGAGGACTTCCAACCCCACTAACGACTGTCATGATGTTGTTATGACCGCCGGGACCAACTTTTTTCCGTGATAGCCGTACCACAAGGCGCCGAGAGATGCAGTCGTGGAACTCCCATCCAAGTTCTGACCAGAGACAGCGTTGCTTAACTCTGCTGATCGAACGTGGACGCTTGTTCAAGCTACACCACTAGGGACCTTATTGTTCTGTTCTTGGCCTTTCTCATATTTAAGAGCTGTTAAAACCTCTTAGTTACAAAATTTTAACCAGGATGAATAACTAAGCATCCTATTATCAAGCTATGAATTTGCTTCGTGATTTTAAAAATTTTTATTTTCAACAATCGTCACTTACAAAAACGGTATAGCATCATCGATTAATTATTTCATTAGGATTTAACTGTTTTGCGTCAGTCTGTGAAATTCGAGGTTAGCAGGTTAGGTTTTGCATCAGTTTTGACACAGATTGATGCAAAAACCTAACCTGCTAACCTTGCATTTGACAGACTGACGCAAAACCTAACCTACAGTGAATGTCAAAAAATTTTCGCCTATTAATCAGTTAGGTTGGTCAACCTACAAATAATTTTCAAGAAATTTTGTTGTTGTGTTGGTTACGGCTCGTGAACTAATTTTTCTATTGGTCATTAATGAGTGTCGATTTTCTGTATTATTGTGATACTAAGACAAATAGTAAGTTAATAGCCTGGGCTGCATAAACACTGATACGAATATTAGATCAAAATTAAGCAAAATGTCAATAAATACCTAAATGCAATTTAAAAATTTTTATTCCCATGACGTCGAAGCCGATGCTCACTATCTGACTTAAGAAAAATATAAATATCTTTGTCATTAAAAAATGTTCTAAAAGCAAGCTAATGCCTTGGACATTATAATTACAACAAAAACAATTCAAATCCTACGAAATCCTAACACACGTTCTAATCAATTGCGTCGTATATTTCGTAGTTGCAATAAACGTACAGGGTTATGCATTATAAATTACCCGCCCCTTATCATCGCTATTATTGCCTATAGAAAAGTTTTTAAGTAAAAGTTGTGTGCACATGACTGAATTTTGTTAAAATGCTATTAAAAGTACAGTAGCGTGCAGATTTCAGGGAATACAAAAAATAATATATTTTTTAACGGGATACCCTGTATATTATTAAATTTTTGAATGATTTCCTGATTTCAAAAATATACGATATGTTACCCCTACCTTACACCGTTTTTAGTTATTAAACGTCGAATATCCTAGTGAAACTAGTTACTGTAAATATTTAGTAAAATAATATACAGTGTGGAAATAAAGTAACTGATAGATTCATTAACTTTGTTAATATTAATTTTTATGAAAAAATCTTGAAGAGCTATAGCGATTTTAATTATAGGACATACACTACAACCACCTTATGTTGCTACGTCATTTGTTTTAGAAGCTATGACGTCGCCGACTTCTTTTTAAATACAACCTGCATTATTTATTATTGATTTTGGTAGTACTTTTTATGTTGTTTTCAATGATATAACATTTTCAATATGTTATACCTGAAAAAAATGGCCTTAAAGTTTAAATATTAAAAAGCAATGAAATGAGCAAAATAAATCTAGTTACCTACATTTGACGGAAAGTCATTGACGGCACATTCGTTTTTAATAAAATTTTAAAAAAATTGAAAAATACAACTAGAAATTTATTATCAACTCCATTCAAAGTAACTAGATTTATTTTGCTCATTTCATTGGTTTTTAATATTTAAACTTTAAGACCATTTTTTCAGGTGTAACATATTGAAAATGTTATATCATTGAAAACAACATAAAAAGTACTACCAAAATCAATAAAAAATACAGGTTGTCATTTAACAAAAAATCGATGACGTCATAACTTTTAAAACAAATGACGTGGCAACATAAACGTGGTTGTAGTGCATGCCTATTTTTACAATGGCTATACCCCTTCAAGATTTTTTTATAAAAATTAATATTAACAAAGTTAATGAATTTATCCGTTACTTTATTTCCACACTGTATGTATATCTTTTATGAGTTATCATTTATTTATATTTAATAATGTTAACTTTTCCATATTTACAGTATCTAGTTTAACTAAGATATTCGACGTTTAATAACTCAAAAACGGTATGAGGTAGGGGTAACATATGGTATATTTTTGAATTCAGGAAAAAAGATCATTCCAAAAATTTTATAATATACAGGGTATCCCATTAAAAAAGATATAATATGTTTGTATCCTCTGAAATCTGCACGCTACTGTACGTTTCATAGCATTTTAACAAAATTCAGTCATAACCATACAACTTTTATTTAAAACTTTTTTTCTATAGGCAATAATAACGATGATAACTAATAACTTTATTGCAGCATGATAATACAAAACGCCTCACAGGAGGTACATTCCACATCATATTAACCTAGTCAAAAGATTTAATACAATAATTTAATTTATATAATTGAAATGTCACAGTCCAAAAATTCCTGAATGGAATACGGCGCAAGGACAACAAGAAACTTCTTTAGTCTTGACAACAGCTTTGAGGTGCAGTCTTCAAGAACAGTGGCTCGAATTTTGTTATAAATTTTGAACGCCCAGTAGTTCGTTCCCGTTTTAATTTTGGATATTCTATGATAGGGTACCAGTAGCCTATCTTTATTTCTTGTATTATACTGGTGGTTGTCTCCCTGTTTTGTAGCGCCTGTCAGTTGCCTCACATGCGATACAGCCTGAACGACATACACTGCATATAGAGTCAGAATGTCTAGCAGTGTTGCCAACTCTACGGATTTATCCGTAGATCTACGTATTTTAATTTCAAAATACGAATCTCCGATTTCGGTAATAAATCTACGGATTTTTAATGTTTGAGTTTGTTTAACTGAATTAATTTTAACAGAAGTAATCCTAAACTTCATACCTAAAAATAAAATATAGCGTGAGGAATAGGCTCTTTTAGTGATTACAAATTTATTAAGGTGGTGGTTAGTGGTGTGGTGACACCATGGTGACACCAGCTGACCAGCAGTGTCGCGTCGTCAAATATCCAACTTCACGGCGGAATGCATGCGGCTGTGGAGTTTTCTGGTTTGTTTATGTTTAGATAAGCTGGAACAGTTCTCAACCTTTTTATGGTGGCGGTATACTTTTCGTAGCAACGGGAAATAAGCGGAACACCATCTCTATAAATATGTTTATATTAAAGTAATCCCTTTTTTCACACACTATCTAAAAATCTAAGAAAGGTTTTTTTAAAGAAATTGAACAAACTACTAAAGGAACAATACAAAAAATATATTTTTGTCCAACAAATAAGCTCATATTCGAAATAAAAATAAACAAAAAGATATGACACGCAAATTAACGTTTACATGATACGCCTGATATTCCTCTTATACAAAAATCCAATATCTTTCGAGACCTACCTCGTCACACTTTATTTTTAATGTGCGATTAGATGACAACGAAATATAATCTTCTTCTCTTTTTTGTCATCCGTCGTATTCGCTGGATGCCTATATGCAACGTACAGCTGATTGCAAATAAAACTGGGACAGCTAATATTTAATATTGTAATATGAAGTACAATAACATATTACATACTCGTAATTATGTTCCTTTTCTTATGCTTCTATCTTTAATAGTATTTTATGTATTCACCTACGGATATATAAGTTAGAGAAAGTTTCACACGTTATTAAAAACGCAAAAAGTAGTCTCAAGACTTGTCCCACTTTTATTTGCAATCAGCTGTACATATATCAAACAACTAAAGACACTCACTGTCGGTTTCTTTGATGTCAAAATACCGATTTGGATCACCTTGAACGGTTTCTGGGGGGGGGGGGGGGGGTATTTTCTGATAGTAGTAACAGATGGCGCCACTACTTTATCACATATGATTGGTAGCAGAGCCAGTAACTGGCTCTGATTGGTAGAACTTTGTGCTGCCATCTGGTAGTCAAGCTTAGAAGTACCCCCCGAGCTACTGTCCCAGGCACTCTAGACAGGTTTCAACATTTGGCATGAGTGTCTCTACTTGTTTGATGTATGTACGCTGCTATATGTGTGTAACATTAATCTAGTGATTTTTTGTTATTTTGTTACTTTTATAATACGTATTCTACTTATTTGTATTTCATTTTTTATAAGAATTTATTTTTTATATTCTGTCACTTTTATAATACAGATTCTACTTACTTGTATTCTATTTTCCAAATAAAAGAATTATTGGTACTGCAGAAATTTTATAACCAGCAATTTAAGACTGCTGTATTTTATAGTCAATATTTAAGGACTTTTCTACAGATTTGAAATTGGTACCTACGGATTTCTACGGATTTTTTTAGTGACATCTACGGAATATTGAGTTCATACGGTTGGCAACACTGATGCCTAGCTCGGTGAACAAAGTCTTACAGTATTCTGTACTTGTTTTATTCGCCAGGGTACGTATAGATTTCTTCTGTAAGATAAATACCCGGTTAGATGCCGAAGAAGCCACCAGAGTAGGGTTCCGTAGGTTATGTGACTATGTATGAGGGCAAAATATGCAATCCTAGCTGTGCCCAGTGTTGCCAGCATGGGCGATTTTCCGCCATTTGGGCTACTCGGATAGCTCTGTTTGCTAAAAAATTTATGATTTTGCGACAAAGCGAAATCTGGGCTATTTTCCGAAAAATATTGGCGATAATTGGGCTAATTATTGAGCATACTTGATTTCAATTCTATATTTCGTAATTCTTACAAAAAAATACCGAGATGAGTGAGAAAAACTTTCTGAATTTAAAAGTATTACATGATACTACCCAAAACAAACTTCTGTATATAAGCTCGATTTTGTTATTTCTTTAGGTTGGGTAAAACGGGGACCATGCCTTTTGTACTGTGTGCCGTTCAATGAATTTTACAAATGCTGGTGGAACATTCATATTTAAAGAAATTTCAAAATGGTCGTTAATGCTTTTCACAATACCATTAAGTAATGCTGTGGTCGAACGCTTATTTTCTGTGATGACTGTGGTAAAATGCAAATTGCGAAATTCAATGAAGACAGAATTGCTAGACGCAATACTTATGCTTAGAGTTAATTTTATTAATGAAAAGATTTGTTGGACTTTTTGCATATTCTACCAGGTGATTATAAATGCTTTTCCATCAAGTTGCCTTTGAAATATTTTTTGTATGAATAGTATGTTAGTAATTCATATTGTATGTTAGTGGCACTGTAAGTCTATGTCAAATTCAAAGTTAGCAAAGATGATATAAATGAGGAAGACCTCTTAAATAAATTAACAGAAGAAATTCAAGGAATAATTTAATACTGTTTACCATAATGTTTTCTTTATTCTGTAGTAGCAAAGAACATATAACATGTTATATGCTCTTTGGTAGTAGGTATAGTTTTATTACATATTAACGATTATTGCATAAGTTGTAAGACGCATTTTTTAAAATAAATATCTATTATATTAATTTGCCGTTTTCGTTATTGAATTATTTCAGGAAATTATAAATTTCTAAAAAACAACTATGTATTTAATTTAGTTGGCTATTTTTGGGCTACCTAGACATATGGAAAAGGCGATTCGGCAACGTGGAATACTGGCAACACTGGCTGTGCCTCTATTAGTGATCGAACCCAATTTGCAGAGAGCATATATATTTCGAGCAATCTTAGCGCATATTCTGTCCACATGGTGAACCCAAGTCAACCTGGCATCCAGAAAGAAACCAAGAAACTTTATGTAGGGGTGGGTAATTTATAATGAATAACCCTGTACAACCACAGTAAAATGTAAAGTCTGCCATAACCTAGAATGATAGAAAAGTTGCTATAATTTCTCTGTAACATCTTAAAATTACTATATAACATTTTCAAAGTGCATATCTCCGTCTTCATTCTATTACACAATTACTGATTTTCACTTGTTTCATGAAGTACAAAAGCAAAATAAACTTGTCAAGAGACGGTTTTAGATTTATAGATTTCACAATAGAATTAATTGAAAGCCTTTGAGCTTTCCGCGATTCAAGTTCATAATATTATCTATTTAGTTGTATACAGTGTCCGCCAAAGAGTCGGCATAATATAGGAACATTTTTAGAAATATCTGTGACCTGACACTCCTTTTCTGCAAATCTTGTTTTATTTCCGGTTTTTTTGGAAAAACAGTTTTCCCATTGCATCAACTAATTCCAGAAAATTGCAAACTTTTGCTACTGCGTGGGCGGAGCTTTTCATTCCGTCTAAATGTCACGTTCTTTGCCCAAGTCCAAATTTAACGTTTCTCGTAATGTATGTGGGTTGTATATATATTTCACCACGACGTATTACACAATTTAATTTAATCTCTTCAGGTGCCCTTTGTGTGCTTTTATTTTTGTGGAATTGTTGTTATTAACAACTAAAGTAACTATATTAATCTTCTGTATAAATAATATACATTCAGGTACTACTTGATTGGTTACTTCTTATGTTGTAATAACTATGTTGTATTAATATAAGACGAGAAAAGTGAGGTTCTCCATTTCCTTGTGACACACCAAATAATTTATTTTTGAATTCATTCACAATTGCAAGACTATGCAAACGATATCAACATTTTCTTATAGTTATTATATACACTGAAAGGCAAAAAAAGTGTGACACTTAATATTTTCATAATTTTGAAACAGCCTGAGACACTAGCAGTAAATTATTACTTTTATACAATCACGCAGTAACAGTAAAACATAGAACACAACAAATGCAAGATTTTAATCAACATAAACAAGTATCAATAAATAAATGTGTTAAATTGAACAAACATTGACCAAATTAAACATAAAAATCTGGTGTGATACACGCATACAACTTCCTCTTACAGTGATCTTATAATTAGCAAAAAATTTGATTTTTAATTTATAAGCATTTGTCAAAAATTACAAATTCTTCAGAAACGGTACAAAATAGGGCGTTAGTTCAAGAGACAAATATTCTCTAGAATTTTAAGCTGAATTCAAAAATTTAATAATATACCGGGTGTTCTATTTAAAATAGGAAAAAAACAAAAGAAACCCATTTTAGAAGTATTCAACTGGAAAATTACCTATCTCACATCAATACACATTAAAAATGTCATAAACACGTAAAGTTTAAAAAAAATAGTTGAGACGTTTTTGAGAAAATTGAAAAAAAAACTGAAAAATCGCAAGAGTAAACACCTACTTCCGGTTATGCGATTTTCTTCAAAAGCTTGCTGTCGCATCTACATAGTACACAAAACTTACATATGAAGTTTCAATCCCATACCTCTTTTGGTTTTTGAGATATTCTGTTCACAGACAGACAGACAGACCAATGAAAAAAAAATGTTTTTTGGGTTCAGGGGACTCTAAAACGTGAAGATCTGTTGAAAACTCAATTTCGAATTTTTGGGGTAAATCCAATACTTCCTTTATTGTAAAAGGGAGTAAAAATGGAAAGATTAATATTCATGCATTTGACATAAACTGACAGATACAACACGAAACAACAACAAAAACAATAACTTAACAAAATATGCACATACGTCGACTAGATGATGTTCAGATATTTGTTAAAATTTAAAGGAATTTCGAATTAAATATCAACATGAAGACTAAAACTAGCGTATTTTGATAAATTAAGGCAGCAATTAAGCATTTCAAGGCATATTATACATTTATTTTTAAAATAACTTAAAAAACTAACTGTCCCACTTTTTTTGTCGATCGGTGTATTTATATCTTTGAACCAGTTAATTTTTCAAACATGAAAATGGACCGGGACTTGACAGAGGAATCGACGTTCATCCCTCACTTTTGTGAACACAGAGAATGAGAAAAAATCGCACAGTTCAAAAAATGACAATATTAGAAGCTTTTCAATAAATAACAAGACAGCGAGGTTAGGTAGAAATGCAAGGTACTTTAGGATATACCACGGCATTATCGTTTAGCATCAAATATTTTTGCCTGTTCAACTTCTTTAAAACAAATCAAAATAAACAATCGTAGCTTCATTCCATCAACTTGATTATTGAAATATTCATGTGAATTATCGCTCTGGAATATATAAACATATCCATTTCTCGTAAAATGTACCAGACAGTAGCGTTATAATATATGATCGTCCATTTCTTTATATACGAAGAACAAGTTAATCTATACCTATGAGTTTTGTAAATTTATGTTCACGTGCAATTCAATAGCGTGGTGGACGGTAACGTTATTATCTGTTACTAATAAATTAATTCAGTGTTACTTTTATATAATATCCACAATTAGTCACAGCGCTATATTTGATGAAAACTTTGCGATCATCACTGCAATTGCAAACTCTGAAAACTCTGTTACTACAGTAGTGACATAAAGTGATAAAGGCGTGGATCTATCACACTTCCTTGCGGCACACCAAAGAATTTTTCTTTGATTCAGATATTATTGTTACCAGATTTAGTAACTTCCCATTCACAATAATGTTATGATTGTTACCTTGTTATTCTCCAAATTTAGGGTATCAACACATTATTGTTTTTTGTGAATGTGAAGTTTCAAAATTTAGTCAATTCGCATACGAAATAATTTCAAGAATGTTAGTTTCTAAGTTTAGTGAGTTCACACTAAAAATAATTTTATGATTGTTACAGTGTTAGTCTCTAAATTTAGTGTCTTGATATCCATAGCAATTTCATATGTTAGTTATTAAATTTAATTACTTCATATTCACAATAATTTTAAGAATGTTAGTCTCTAAACTTAGTGTCCTCACATTCATATTAAATGTAAAAAAATGTTAGTCTAAATTTTGTGACTTCACACTAAAAATAATTTTATGATTGTTACAGTGTTAGTCTCTAAATTTAGTGTCTTGATATCCATAGGAATTTCATATGTTAGTTATTAAATTTAATTACTTCACATTCACAATAATTTCAAGAATGTTAGTTTCTAAATTTAGTGACTTCACATTCAGAATAATTTTGTGATTATTGCACTCAGGATGGCCACTATATTTGTAATTTAAAATTTCCTGACTTCCCAAAAAAAAAAACTAAAAAAAAATATGAATATTACTCTATTAAGTCCCTAAATGTAGTGACTTCATATCCATAACAATTTTATGATGAAAGCGTTGTTAGTCCCTAATAAATTGTAATGCATTCACATTCACAAATGTTAATCTCAAACTATAGTCATTTAACATTCAAAAGAATTTCAAGATTGTTAGAGTAGGACATAAATTGTTATTTCTGCACCAGAACATTTGGCGTCTTAAAAAACAGGGTAGAATCTTACAAATTTAGCGGTTTTCTCAAAAGTAAACAACCGAAAAAGGCCTAAAACCCTTCAAAAAGCATTAATTTTTATTCACTCCAAAAGTACCCAAATATCTATAGACCAACAAAAATTGGGCACATGAAAAAACAGGATAGAGTGCTATAAATGTAGTGTTTTCCCAAAAGTAAACACCCGAAAAAGATCTAAAAAACTTACAAAATGCCTTGTTTTTAAGTACCCCAAAATGGCTTTTTATTTCTGGACCAGGACATTTGGCGTCTTCAAAAAACAAGGCAGAACCCTAAAAATGTAGCTGTTTTCCCAAAAGTCAACAATCGAAAAAGACCTAAACCCTTTAAAAAGCATTAACTTTTATGCACCCCAAAAGTACCAAATATCTGTAATCACCAAAAATTGGGCACACGAAAAAACTGTTGAAATCTCTCAAAGTAATGCAAAATTACTTCAAGAACGCCCTAAAAAACTAACAAAATACCTTGTTTTTACACACCCCAAAATGGCTTTTTATTTCTGGACTAAGCCATTTGGCGCATGCAAAAAAAAAGGGAAAAACAACACCAAATCAAAGAGGTATATTTGGCGCCTTACAAAACAAGGCGGAATCCTAAAAATTTATATGTTTTCCCAAAAGTTAACAACCAAAAAAGACATAAAATCATCAATTTTTATACGCCCCAAAAATACTCAAAAATCTATAGCCCATCAGAAATTGGGCACATGAGAAAACCGTTTAAAATCATCCAAACTCAAACATAATTCCCTTAAAAGCACCCAAAAAAGACCTTACAAAATCCTGAAATATAACGGCTCTCGTTCTCACTATTTGAAATAATTACTTATTTATGTGATAAATTAAAATAATAGTAACTTACCTCACAAACGTCAATATTTGACATATAAATATTGTTCAGTTATATCTTTCTAATTATTTTAAATATTGCTCCGGCTAGTCAGTAAAGCTAATTGAATCCTCTTTACCCTCAGCTGAACGGTGCTTCGTAATAACAAGTATTACTGATTGTTCAACTATTTGATTAATATAAAGTAATTTTATAGTTACTTTCAGGTCTTTTACTGATATTCTAAATATCTTAATGACATTCAGATATGTTTATTGACTTGTCAATGACGTAAGGATAGTCAAGTTTGTTTTAGATAACTTTTAATCAATATTTAAAACCCACATTCCCTAATTTACATTTCCCAATCTTAAATTAAATCAAAAGGTTAGAATTTCTAAATATAATGGCCTAAAATCGCCGAGTACTCAGAACACTATTAGAATTTAGATAATCAATAATAATTCTTAGTTCTAAGTACAAGTTCACTAATATTAAACACACAATTTAAATATTCTTGAAGTATTCCAAAAGTTGTTCGTAAAAGTTATGAAACAAACACTGACCTTAGCGTCGCTTTAGCGTAACCTGATCAGCAACCTATAGAATTCCCTCTGCAAATGAAGCAGGACAGCTAACAGTAACTGGCGGTTGAAATCTCCAATCCCCTCCAAAAAAGCTCTTTGTATGTTTTGTTATCTTCCAGATAGCACTTCTCAATTGAATGCACAACACACACGTAAACACTGGCTCTACGTTAATTATATTGTAAGTTATTTACTTGGTAATATAACTTCAATATGAAATTGCAAACACTTCAATTATGTCGACTTGATAGACGGTTTGATTTGCTGAATTTACTTTATATCATTACCAGATACTTTCTGTGTAATGATCTTTTAATTAAATTCAATTAAAAATACCAATTGGTTGGGATTGAACCACCATCGGTTTTAATATGACCGTCTCGAGTCGAGTTTCAAATTGAACTTTTTTATCATTCTGTTTATTTACTTCTCTTTGGTTACCCGTAACCATTCACAACACATCGACTGTATATAAACTTTTTAAATTAACTATCTGGATATATAATAAATGTGACAGGCAGACTGCATGTAACATTACAATCCGTTGTTTTTAGACACCCCAAAATGACTTTTTATTTCTGGACCAAGCCAATTAACACATGCAAAAATCATTGAAAGAGCCAAAAATCTTATTCAAATTTAACAGGTTTTCGAACCCTTCAAATGGATTTTTATTTCTGGACCAGGATGTTAGAGCACTGCTTTTCATTGATGGATCAGGATAATAACTGGTAAAATAATAAAAAAAAATCTGGTGTGATACACTCACACAACTTCCTTTTACAGTGATCTTATAATTAGTCAAAAATTTAATTTTTAATTTTTAAGCATTTGTCAAAATTTTTCAAAAATTACGAATTCTACAAAAACGGTACAAAATAGAGCGTTAGTTGAAGAGACAAATTTTCTCTAAAATCTTAAGCAGAATTAAAAAATGTAATAATATACCGGGTGTTCCATTTAAAATAGGAGTTAATAAAAAAAAAAAAAAAACAAAAGAAACCCACTTTAGAAGTTTTCAACTGGAAAATCACCTATCTCACGTCAATGCACATTAAAAATGTAATAAAAATGTAAAGTTTGAAAAAAACTCGTTAGAGCCGTTTTTGAAAAAATCGAAAAAAACTGAAAAATCACAACAGTAAACAACTACTTCCGGTTATGCGATTTTCTTCAAAAGCTTGCTGTCTCATCTACATAGTACACAAAACTTATATATGAAGTTTCAACGCCATACCTCTTTTCGTTTTTGAGATATTCTGTTCACAGACAGACACACAGACCAATGAAAAAAATATGTTTTTTGGGATCAGGGGACTCTAAAACGAGAAGATCTGTTGAAAACTCAATTTCGAATTTTTGGGGTGAATCCAATACTTCCTTTATCGTAAAAGGAAGTAACAAGTCTTGTCTGAATAGGTTTAAAATTAGAATAAAAAATTGTGTTAAACAAAAAATTAAAACTGTATATCTCTGACTATATTACCAAGTTTGTCATCTAATAAAATTTGGTAAAATCTCTTAACATCTATAACATATTCTGGCATCCCCAAATTTACCCCATAAAAAATATACTTTAATCCAGATTCACTGATGAATATTGCTTATTTTTCATTACTATTCAACAGCCTACCCCCCCCCCCCCCCAAATGGCGAAGTTTAAATTTTTCCATACTTTGTCTTCTTCATCTACATGGATTCTGATAGCTTTATCTGTTTTTTCATAATATCCTAGTTTAAACCAATTAGACACTTTAAAAACCTAGTAAATTCTTATTTAAATCCCTCGGTTTTCAACACCCCAATATTTACAGAGTCAATCTATTCTTCTAGCATCTCCTTTTTGACGACAGCTTATACCATTTATTGGTATGTCTATCGAGGAGAATCATCGGCACAACCATCAATCCTGAATTCGTCTTCGACTCATGAGCCTTTGGCGAATTAACAGAACAGGTCATTATTGTGTTAAATTAACATGTCTCAACAGCATTATTTGTGATACAATTAAATATCTATTACTTTTATATAAAATCTATCAGTTGGCTAGACAACTTATTGAAAAATTGATTTTGTGACATTTTATTTTAAAATTTTTTACCAAAATATTTTATTATTAATAAAATATACAATTATTATTAATTATTATTTATTAATATAAAATCTACAAAGATTCTTAAGATTATTTTATCAACTAACTGAAATGAAAATACATACACTTAGTAAACAAAAAAAAAAGAAAAATATAAAAAAAACCTATTTGTTTCTACATACAATTTTTGCTTTGTTTATATCAATATTGTCGACTAAGTAATGCGCTGCCACATCCAAGTTTTTTTTAAAACACAGACCAACATAGATTTTGGTTCTAACATGCTTATACTCGTCTTTGTCAAAAAGCGTATGATAATTTTTGTCAATAATTTGTTGAAGCGCAGCTCTTGAATTTTCGTTTGCTTTATCCTCGAGTAATTTTAATTCCAATATGACTCCACCTGTGCCACGAGTCACACATATGTCACGCTCTTTTTTTCTTCCACGTTTCTCTTTTCCCTTACTTTGAGAACTTGTCTTAGCCTGGTGTGGATAAAGCTGCTTAAGTTTGTCGGTATCTCCCAACTCTTCTGATACTTTCACAACTGGCCTGCTAGACTGTGTTGTGAAAAGCTTATTATTATATGTTAAACAATACAGTATGTGATGTAACTCTGACTCATTAACTGGAATTGCCGCATCACCTGAGAAAAGAAGTGAAACCGCATTAACAAGGTTGCGCATTGCTTCTTCACATTTTTCAGTTGTCCCTTCCTCAGATTCCTCTATTTCACCTTTTTCTTCATCACTTTCTTGTTCATTACTACTTGTTAGTAGCAGTCGATTCAGTGCTTGTATGTATCTCTCTATATTCTCAGGTTTGAGCTTATATTTGGCTTCAAAAAGTGATTGAGTGTAACATTTACGTTGGATTTCCGTCTTGATCTCAAAGTTTGGAATCTTTAGTACTACAATATTCCAATTCTTCTCAATTGCATTCAACAAACCATGATCCCACAGTACCTGCAAGAAGAAATCCACTTGTGACTTATTCAACTTACTAGATGGATAAGAAATCGTATTTTTCAATTCCAATATATTAGCAACTGTTGGCTCAGCTGCTACTATTGAAATATTCTTGTCTTTAATAAGTTCGTTGATTCTCTCTTGTATCTCATGATTCACAAACAATTTTTTTAAAATATCCAGTAAGCCTGAAGTAGCCCAATAATTGCCAAACATTTTTTTTCCTTCTTCAATACTCTTGCTCAAATAACTTATAACAGACCAGCCACTGTAAATCGGTGCCCCATCTTTATTTAACGTTTGGTATCCATTATACCACTTTTTAACACCATCAAAATCATTCACTTCTCGAAATGCAGCATTCTCTAACAGATTATGTACTTCTTGTTCTGTGAATCCATATGTTTCAGAAAAATCTTTTTCTTGGAGGAACCGAGCATGATATTGATTGTTTATCTCCCAGGGATGTACGCCTGATAATAAGTGAACGCAAGAACAAACTAATGAACGTTCCAAAAACTTGTTACCCTTCAAGCCTGCTGACAACATAGCCATAAGACGACGCAGGAGGTATTTCAGGGTTTCATCTCCCATATTGGATGTAATACCTTTCATAATGGGCGCGTCGGCCTCGTCTACAAGTATAACAACTTTCTTGTTAAAGTGAGTGTACAAGATTTCAGACAAGAATTCCAAAGAATTTGTTACACGCGCTTCGGACAGTTCTTTCAACCTATCATCTTCACAATAATTCAAAAATGTTTGGATGCCGTCTATTTCCTTATTTTTAAAGCTCTTAGAACCATCAGGAGCTCTCTCAAGCAAGTAAAGATGCTTCTTGAATGTGTTACAAATCATTTGCTTTAGACTATTTAAAAGATCTGTTTCTGTTTCACCTTCTACACTTTTAAGGCTCATCGAAATCACAGGATATTGACCACAATGTTCCTTAACAAAATCACCATGGTTTTGACCTAGCTTTAAATCCATAAACATCTTGTAATTATCAGAACTTTCTGGATTTGAAATTGGCTTTGCATCTTCATCCATTGTTATCATCAAAAATGCCTCGAGCATATTCATAAATGTTGATTTTCCAAATCGCTTCGGGGCTGTTATCTGGATCCCAGATGCTCCACATTCAAAAAAACGTTTTATGCCCTCGCTCTTATCTACAAAGGTGAGTTTTTTTTTGACAATCTTAAAATCTGTTGTACTTAAATCGGCGATATCTGATGAATCTAATGTGTCCAGATCCTATAAACAAAATAAAAAAATTTCATTAATTTAACTAGCTATTAACCACACTTAAATAAGCATGAAAAACAATAAATCAGCAAAACGAATCAAAGCATAAAACAGAACGCATATGTAAAACAAAGACAAAAAACTACATTACCATAATTATGTTGGTCAATCAATTCGTTATATTACCTTTGTTGGTCTATTATCGGTAGCAACAATTTGGGCACCATCAGTTTTTTCATTGTCATGATCCCGGTTGACAGATTCACCCTCCGTATTCATTCTTCTTCTTTTCTTGTCTCCCTCATCCATAAGATGTCTATAATAGAGGTATTAGTAATGAATAAATAAATTAATAAACATTAATGGGACTATAGCGAATTTTATTGGATTATTAATACATGTAATAATAAAACACATAATAATAGTGAAACTAAACCGTTTTGGAAAGATTGCTTGAAATCTCATGTTTTACTCTGTAATTGCGTGTGTTCAATTGACTGGCGCAGCAGATGCATTGTTGGTTGTAAATACTGGATATATTTCTAAAATTAGTCTCCTATTTTTAGGAATCATATTTCGTAAATGTGTGAATTTCCTTTATTAAGTTTTTTTTTCCAATTCTGGTTTTCAATCCTAACACACAATTCCACCTATTCACAATTATTTTGTACTTGGACGCAATTTTATAAACAACTTTGAAAGTTTCAACTAGCAATAAAACATTTACTTCCATCAGGTAGGAATCTTTGTCACTTATCAAAAGCATAATAAATTTAATGATTAAATAATTTTTTTACAATAAATTAAAAAAATGACCAATACTAGAGAAAACAAAATAGTGGCCGAATATTGCACACCATTAAAAACATTACTGAAATAGACAGATTAGAAGATGGAGCAAAAATAGTTGGTTTCAAACAAGAAGTAGTAGATAAATATATTGCAAGAAAAGCAGCTAATTTATTCCTTGAACAATTAATTATGACAGACTGTGAACTAGAGTCCGCTAATAATAAAATAGATGAATTGGAATATAAATTAGACAACTACAATAATTATGATCCTAAGAAGTTAGCAGAATTAAGAAACAAAACAGTAGGTAGTAATACCATCAAACATCGATGATGTGAAGAAAAGAACTATGAAAATATTTGAAAGACATACTAAAAATATGAGAGCAATAAATGAAAAGATTCAAAAATTGTAAATTAAATGGAAAGTACTGTATTCAGGAATTTAAATGTATTCAATGAAGAATATCCAAAACTTCGAAAAAAGTTTTCAAGTCTTATTCAACAAGTTAATAAATTAAAAATTATTATTTTTGTTCTTATATGTATTATGGTAATTGTTATTATTGTTTTCTTAATTTATTACTGCAGCATTAATAAAAAATAGCGATTTATTCAACAATTTCCATAAACTAATACGTGTCCATATGCTAATGTATCTGTAGAATTAGGTAAAAGGTATCTTTTATCATCTTTCCAACTTAGAGACTTTTTCTTTACTTCTTCAGTAAATATATCATGTTTATGACTCCTGATCACTTTCTCTCTATGGAAGTATCCTTTTTAATTAAACAAGCAATTTTTGTAATCTTCAAAACTTATTTCTTTCTTCAATACTGCTTTCTTGATACCTTTTAATTTTTTTGAAACAGACGTTTCAGTTCTGTAACTGTACATTTTTTACCTTAAACCTATGTATTCTAATATCTTAATACCATTCAATTCATCTTTGAATTTCCCTATTATTTTCTTATTTTTATCAGAATATAATGGATGATCTTTTGGATAGTCAGATGTATCAAAATAGTCCGAATTGTTTTTCATAAATTCATAGAAATCGGCATTTTTAATCTCATATATAAAACTATCAGTGTCTCCATAAAGAAGTTTTATGTTTTCATTAAATTCTTTTTTAATTAGGTGCATTGTAATGGAAGTTATCCGACATAATAATTTTCATTGCTTGCTTGACCCCACTTTGTGAGGGAACCCGTGGGCTGAATTGGCTGATTTTGGTGTCAGTCGACTCAGGGCGACGCAAGTAAGCCAGTAGTAGGGTTTTCAAATTTTTATAAGTGACTTTTTTTATGTGGAAAACATAACCTCAAAATTAACTCGACACACAAAATGGATCACTCTTGTAAAAATTGCATTAAATGAATTATTTCACGCCCAATTTCGGTGCAGAACGCTAGTACATTAATAATTTCGATAAATCTAATACGGCTTGCCCAATGTAAATTGGTTTATTAAACAGTACTTTCGTTTTATAATTATGAACTGCTGCCAGGTGTTTGCTAAATATAGTTCTGTGTTTGAAATTAGGTTTGTTTATCGCTTTCTGTAACTTTTCTTCATCACAATATAATTTAATATTTTGTTGGTTTCTAACAGACTGCATAGACTTACCATATGGGGCATTAACCATTAGTTTCCAGAAATCTTTTTCAAAATCATTTTTTGCCTTTTGCCTTTTGTTCAGCATTAAATTTTACATATGGTGCTACGAAATTTGACAGAGTACATTTTATACCTTTGTGAACCTTTGTTATTCTCATACCTAAACTTCTGTAAAGTTTTAATGTTTTGTAATGGATTACATAATTTTTCTTATCATAGAAATGACAAAGCAGTTTTTCTACTTTTCCGTCCGGAGGAATTCTATTTTCGGGAGCTAAAGGCAGGTCATTAAATTTGTTATAGATAGCAAAGTCTGCAGGAAATGCTATATCGACTTCTAAAACATAACCCTTATCATTATCTGATAACAATATACCGTCAACATTTTAAATTTCATCACAAGTCAACCATTTAAAGTCCTTTTCTGGTAATTTCTGAGATAAAGCCCATCCATTAAATTATTGGCATCTATACAGGGTGTTTGGTTCACCGACGTATATCCGAAAGGAGGTGGTAGGTGAGTCGGTTTGGAACTTATTTAACCAAAAATACCTTTATACAAAGTGTCACGGTTTCTGAGATAAAGCCAACTTTGTGATTTTATTAAATTACTGCAGTTTTAGTATGATTAATTTTAATTAGACACAACTGCAAACTTTTAATTTCTTGTAACTTTTATTTTAGTAGTCTTTGATATCTGTTCTATCAAATAAAATCACTTGATACACTCTACATGTGATAAAACAAAATATGGAGTCGACTAAAGTTCAAAAATGTATTCTCTAGATATCAAACTTTGATCTAGTAAGCCACGTATAAAAACCGTGACACTTTGTATAAAGGTATTTTTGGTTAAATAAGTTCCAAACCGACTCACCTACCACATCCTTTCGGATATACGTCGGTGAACCAAACACCCTGTATAGATAATCTGAGTATTTTCATCTGCTTGCGAATACCTGATACTACACTGTGAAATACCGCCTCTAATTCCGTTTTCAAAAAACAAATACATTTCATAATCAGTTAATAATTCCAATTCCACTGAAGTATATTTGAGCATACAGTCCCAAGCTAACCCCGGAGTTGTATAATACCAAACAGGATCCAGTCCATAACTTTTTTCTAAACATAAGTCTCTAAAATTTTCAAATACATCAGTTAACAGCAAAACATCTAGTTTTAAGTATAAATCATGCCATTCGCCCAAGTTTTTAATTTTAAAATATTTCCAAACTTACACTGCATGTTTGAATTCTTCTCGAGAAATTGCTTTGTGTTTTGAGCGAAGAATAAAATTTATCTATTGATGGGAGTTTTGTTTCAGAAAATTTCTCAAAAGAATGCATGTATTCATAGGGATATTTTCCTTTTCTAATTATCTTGCTTTTTTCTTTCCCAAATAACACATCTAATTCATGATTTTAAAAGTACTTAATTATTTCTCTCAACTCACTTGATTCTAGATTAGATGGCAAATTGTCTAGGCTACTTGCTACAAATCTAAATGAATCGATAAATCTCAATTCGATGTATCCATTATCATCCATTCTTAAAATTTTACTGAAGGAAATATATTTCTCTTCGTTATTAGGTATTAATTTCAATGGACTTTTATCTTCTCCTAGATTTTTTATAAACAAATGACAATCGTAAGAACTTAAATTATGAAACAAAATTGGAATAAACAATGGTTGTTTATATTTCAAATTGCAGTTTCTACAAGCAGCTCCTCTATATTTTCCAGTGTAATGATCGTGATCTCTTACTCTTGGGTTTTCTATAGAAAACACATTTTCACAAAGATAACATATTTTTGTTTTCTTATCCTTTATCTAATAAGACTTGTCTGTCCGTCCGGGACGCTGTTTCAGTAGCCAAACCGTAAGAGATAGAGAAAAAAGTTATTAAAGTTATATGTTTGGAATGGTCATGTCAGGTCAGGAACCGAATTTCAGTCTCTAACACTAATTATTATCTGAATTATCCTAATCCTAACTTTTTAGGTTAGATTCTAGGCAAATTTTATCAAAGCGAATGCGACTGGTAGTTTGCTACCAACAATGACGTCATATACGTACGTGTGGTGAATACGCGTTCTATTTGCAAAACGGTCTTTTTTGTTTTATTAAATGAGACATTTGTCTCACTGGACTGCTAGTATTCTTCTAGTTCGATATCTTTTATGGGTTTATTTTCTTTTAATAACTTATTATATTGTTCTGGCATGTTCAGTTATTCTTTTTATAAAATATTATCACTTTCCTCTCCTCTGTAAATTTCCAATGGGTTATCAATACTATTATAAGCACTCTTACTGTATAATCTATAACCACAGGGAATATGAAATTGTGTTTTATGAGTATATGATGATTCAGGATTTGGTTCTCATGTATGAATAGGTTTCAGAATAGATTCAAAATCAGCATAAATTACATACGGATGTCTTAACATTCTTTGAATATTTTTAAATTTTAATACATTATCTTCAGGCATGTTCGGAACACACGGTTCATCACTAAAGCACACATTTTGATGTTTCTTTAAAGCATCTTCAGTTCTAGTGGAGTAGTTTAAACATCTTCTACAGAAATGTTTTTTGTTTCTATTTACTTCCAACTGATCATTTAACAATCGACTCAAATTCTTGATCCAACACTAATGATTTTTGTCTTTATTTCCAAAGTATAGTAAGTCGATATTCATTTCGTAGAATTGCTTGTTATTATGATACAAAGGATAAAATATTTGTTCTTCGTAACTATAAACACGGTAACATTAATTTTATTATGTGATTCAAATTTAGGTATGTCCTGGATTTTGACAGGAAAATTTATTCCTTCAAAATTTAATTCATTTATATATTCTGGCTTACTATAATGATTCAGTCTATCTACATGTTCTTTTGCTTGATGTAAACAACATATTACGCTGTACATAAAGCATTTGTTATCATTGTTTTTAACATTAACGCAAGCTTTTTTATCTTTAATCCGCTTGGGTAATTCTACATATGAATTTCCGCTTAAAGGTGTATATTTATTTATATTAATGCACAAATAATTTATATTTTTTAAAGTCCATTCAGATCCCTTTTCTTGTAGTTCATCACATCTTGATATCAATAAATCCTTTTGTTCATCCCAGTATTCCTCCAGACCATCTTTATCTCTTAGTATAACATTTAATAACTGAAATTTATGTATCATTGTAAAGTTTTCATTTTCCAGTTTCATAAGCTCGCATTCCATCTCTAAATTAATTTTAATATTTTTATGAAGATTTAAAGCAATTATAACTATTTTAATAGCCTTTTCTTTTATCATATCCATGTATGTTTCTAAATATATACCTTCTTCTAGATTATTATGTTGATACGTTAATAATGTTCACTTAAAAGCAACCTGAACTAAAATAAAATCTGGCTCTGGATTATGTCTTGCTTTATGCAACTGCATTCGACTTCCCTTAATTTATTTTCCACATTCATTACACTTGATCTTTTTTACTCTTTCTTTTTTCGGTTTAGAAAATATGGCATCATTAAACAGAAATATTTCCAAGCTCTTCTTGTTTTCTCTTTTTATTTTTAATTGCTCTTCAGCATTAATAATCTCGTTTATCAATTCTGCCTTATTGTATCTTTTAATGTATCTTATACCTAAAGATTTTGCCATATTACGTAATTCGAGCAAACGACGACTATTCAAATCATGTTTTAATTTATGCAAATGCATTCGAGTTTCCTCGATATATGTTCCACACATCACATTTGATCTTCTTTACTCTAATTTTTTTTGGTTTAGCAAATACAGGCTGTTTCCTAAAAAACACTGCAACACATAACTCCGTTGTTTTAAATTTTAGACCCAACAAACTATATATATTCTTAAATGGCAAGACAAGAGCTACCTTTTGACATCGCCCGTTCGTAAATATCTTTCAACTGTTTTGAGCAACGATGTTCAACTTTTTTATTTTAAATAGAACACCCTGTATATTTTTACATATTTGAATTCAGCATGAAATTCTGCTTGCAGTAGTATGCTTCATTTGTTTTTTGGACACTTAGAAATGTTTAAAATAATTTTTTAATATTGCATGTAGACAGTCGTACAGTACCATAAAATTTTCAAGTGTGCCGTGGAAAACAATCAGAATGTTGAAATATTTTATCTAACAGTTGAAAGATATTTACGAACGGGCGATGTCAAAAGGTAGCTCTTGTCTTGCTATTTAAGAATATACACTCACCGGCACGAAAAACGGAGCACTTGCATTTTTTGATTAGATTTAAAATGGTATCCCTTTGTGATGTTTTATTATTACATTTATTATTATACAGTTATTATACATTTAACATTATAACATGTATAATAAATGTAATTATAAAACATCACAAAGGGATACCATTTTAAATCTAATAAAAAAATGCAAGTGCTCCGTTTTTCGTGCCGGTGAGTGTATATAGTTTGCTGGGTCTAAAATTTAAAACAACGGAGTTATGAGTTGCGGCGTTTTTTAGGAAACAGCCTGTATATCGCCATCAAACTGAAATGTTTTTAGGTTCTTTTTGTTTTCTTTCTCTTTATGTAGCTGCATTCGGGTGCTTTTGATATATTTTCCACATATGTCACACTTGATTTTCTTAACTCTCTTTTTCTTTGGTTTAGCAAATAAATCATCATTAAATGAAAATATTTCTGAATTCCGCAAAGGAGGCATAATTGATTTTTTTCCGTTTTTTATGTCCTTATGTAATTGCTCTTCAGCTTTAATAATAGCTTTTATCAAGTCTCCTTTATTATATTCTCTAATATATTTGATGTATAATGATTTTGCAAATTAAACAACTCAGATAAACGAAGATTACTTAAGTTCCTTCGTTCCATTTATTATAGGAAAAAATCTAACAAATAATTTTTAGCAAATAAATAAATTCAATCCATTTTTATGCAAATCTGTTTTTATATGCCTTTTAAAATTAGTTCTAGTGTAATATCTACCGCAATCACATAATAAACGAGTAGAATTAAATGCTTTTTTACATCGTTTACATGTTTTTTTCATATTTATTTCTATAGTTATAAAAATCATCTGGACATTTTACTTCTAAACAAATAGAGCAAAGACTTGTCATTTATTAGAAAATGTATTCATCAAAGACTTCAAGATTAGGAAAGAGTATTTTAAGAAAACCTAATTTTGCCAAGTTTAATATATTTTTTTCATACATTTTAAACTGATTAAACATATTCCGATATACTAATCGTTCAAAGTCATTATTTGGTTTACTTCTCCTATCGTTTAACATTTTCTGAAACATTTGCCATGCTTCTTGGTCATCGTTATGTAAGCGATTCATTGAATTTTATTACATTTTTTTTTCGTAAGAAATTATACATAAACAGTGTTTGTTAAAACACACTGTCCCTGTTTAGGTAAAATTGTGAGAAGCCTCGAGATTCAAAAAAATATGTGTTGTATATGGAGGTGATCAATTTAATGTTTATTTAATTAATTGTCGAAAAAAATAAATACTTGTAATAAAAGGGATCTAGTGCAACATGAGAGCTACGTATTATAAAAAGTCTACATAAAATGAATGAAAAGCTAGATATCAACCTAGGTTCAAGGGAAAAGACAGCAATTATTTTAGAACATAATAATATAAATAAAGCTATTAGAAATAATTATATGAAGAAGACAAACAAAATATGGAAAAAATCATCAATATTTATAAATGAATCAGGATTATATTCTTTAATTTTATCATCCAAGAAAGAAGAAGCAAAAAAAGGGCACATCAGAAGTATTTGCCCTAATAAGAAAGCATGGCAAATATAAAAAAATTGAATTGGAGCAATTGAAAAACCATAATTTGAAACTGAGAGATTTAGTATACATGGGATCGGTATATGAAGCGTAGTAATTATTTTGAAACAACTATATTACAGGAAGACAAATATCACTCAGTAATAAAAAATAAATTAAATGATTGACATTAATAACACTATTATTTGTTGTATTTTTCATATTAGATAATGATAATCAACCTTGGTTTAAAGGTAAAGATGTAGCAGAAATATTGGGTTATGAAAAATCAACAAAAGCTATAAGTGAAGACGTAGGTGTTGATTTTAAAAGAATATCGATACAGTCTTGCTTTGGGTCTTGGACACAACGCCCACTGGTCACAACGTCCACCACCTAGTATGGCCGCCATGTTGGACACAACGTCCACTGCTATTTTTGGTCATAACGTCCACCCTGGTCACAACGTCCACCGCCACAACGCCCACTCTGGTCACAACGTCCACCTTCGCATTTGGTCATAACGTCCACCGTGGACACAACGTCCACCGCCATAACGCCCACTCTGGTCACAACGTCCACCGACGCCTCTTGAGAATAACAGTTTACGGCGTCGGTCGTAACGTCCACTCTGGACACAACGTCCACCGCCATATCGCCCACTCTGGTCACAACGTCCACTTTCAAATTTGGTCACAACGTCCACCTTGGACACAACGTCCACCTTGGACACAACGTCCACCGCCATATCGCCCACTCTGGTCACAACGTCCACTTTCAAATTTGGTCACAACGTCCACCTTGGACACAACGTCCACCGCCATAACGCCCACTCTGGTCACAACGTCCACCGTCGCATTTGGTCATAACGCCCACCTTGGACACAACGTCCACCGCCATATCGCCCACTCTGGTCACAACGTCCACTTTCAAATTTGGTCACAACGTCCACCTTGGACACAACGTCCACCGCCATATCGCCCACTCTGGTCACAACGTCCACTTTCAAATTTGGTCACAACGTCCACCTTGGACACAACGTCCACCGCCATAACGCCCACTCTGGTCACAACGTCCACCTTCGCATTTGGTCATAACGTCCACCTTGGACACAACGTCCACTTTTGTTTTACTGGTTATTTATTAATAAATTTTTAACTGCCTTCGTTAATGCTTTTTGACTCGACTAATGTTCTTTAGAATTTGAAAAAATTTTGCTTTTAGGCTATTTTATGTATTTTTTGAACCAATGTATCGTTTCAACTATTTCCTCCCCATTCTTGACGATTTTGGTCCTATTTTCTGCTGGATTTTGTCTAGTGTATGTATTTCCAGCTCGTTTATCATATAAATCGGTATACGAAGAATAATGGTCCTGTTATAACACTAAATATAACGATTCGTTGGTTTACATGAATAACTGTTTTCTTATTGTATCAAAAAGTATTCAAACCTTCCCTGTCAAAAATATTTTTATTTTCAACGTTTTACTTAGAAACTTCCAAATTTTGGTTTTGTAACTATAAACGAGAAAAAGATACCGTCGCTAAAATAAAACGTGCTTGTCGGTGCTGTCCTACTAAGTACAAATCCCCTATTTGCTTTTAGTGTTTTACCACATACTTTAGAATATTTTAATGCTTATAGTAATGTAGTTTCTTAATGTTACCTAGGGTCTCTAAATGACATTGACAAATTAGGCAGCTCTGTTAGTTAACTGGGTCAGATAGAGGACCTTCAGGGCCGATTTTAGATATTTGCGGACCCTAGACGAGAGAAAACATGGGGTTTAGTGGTGGCATGATTTTAAATGACAGCGCGGCCCATTTCACTTTCACCAAACATATATTACACGTGAATTCCCGAAGCAAATAAAGATAAAAGTCAGCTGAAGAAAATACATATATTTTTCCACGATTGGGAGTAAAAATCAGTTTCTAGATTGGTTATAAAAATTGTGGCAGAATTTTCATTTTAAAGCATATATTCATTATAAAAAATATATAAGATGTATGTTGTTACTTATAAGTTATAATACAATTCAAATATTGCAGCATAATTCCAATTGACTGGAACGCTTTATGAAAATAATTGTTTCTACTATAGGTCGTGGACAAAATAATATATACAAGGCAGGAGTGAACGCCATTTTTCCCTCTGTGTATTTGTAGCCCGGGGGCTTCGCCCTTGGGCTTTAAACTTACACTCCGAACAAAATCATGCTTTACTCTTTTTTTCTGTATAATGTACTATGTAATTGTTTAAAAAAGTCATTTTAATAGGAACAGTACTAAAAAATCTAAATGGGCTTACACCGAAATTCCCTCGCGTGAATTAGATCAATTTACAAATTTTACAAAATGTACCCCTCTGGGGTTTGAACCCGCCGCACCTGCGTAGCAATCGACTGCATCGAAAAGTCGAACTGCTCCATTGAGCCTAATTGAAATGAGTGCGACGCGCGCTTCTATTTAAGGGAATGATCTTACTGTTGAAACGTTTTGACACTTTTGTGACATTATCCTGTATCTGTTGAGTTCTATTTTCGACAAGTGTAAAGCCTGACCTATGTGAAAATTATTACTTCCTTCTATTTTAAAATAAACGCAAAAATAAACAAAGTGTTATTTTTTAAGGTGCTCACCTTGTATATGTTTGTCTGATATTTTCCCGGTTTCATTCCAGGTATATATATATAATGTGTATGCAAAATATCATCTTCCTCGGACAAATAGTTTTTGAGTTATACCGCCAACAGACAGACGGAATTGAGAAAACCTGTTTTTCGTCATCTAGAGACCCTGAAACCTGAAGAAATCTCGGAAGGTAATTTTTTCGTGATTACAATACTTCCTTCGTCTTTCAGACGATGGAAGCAAAAAGTAACAAAATGAAAATAAATTACAAGTAATAAACAATACCTAACTAATAAAGAAAATATCGTTTTTTGTCTAGAATTTAATTCAGTGAAATAGTTTAATATCTCGTCATAATTCAAAGACCGCATTGCTTCTGCTTCTATCTTTTTTTTAATCCCCTATAATTCACAATCTGTCCAAGGACAATAAGCGAATGATGTTACAATTTATGGTAATCCAGCGTGTGGTTAGTATCTTACATTAAAGATCTAACTCAAGACAAAAACCTAGGGTTATGATAATATATAATTGTACAACTTATTTTTTTATCGATTATCTATATCTAATGGATCACAACGTTTGAGACGAAACAGTTTTTGGCTATTATCTAAAAGATTAACAGCTAGTGGGTTTGGGTGAATTTGTAGACGTAACAGATATTTTGCACTTGAGCACTTAGCTTCTTGTAACACAGGCAGAACGTTTAAGTCGTTGTGTAGCGTTTCGTTATTCACGAACCAAGGCGCTTGTGTAATAGTTCTAAGTGTTTTCGACTGAAAGCGCTGTAATATTTCGATGTTTGACGAACTCGCGAAACTCCATAGTTGAATTCCGTATGTCGACAACGGTTTGAGTATCACTTTGTTCACTAATAGTTTATTGGTTAAAGTCAATTGTGAATTTCTGCCCAATAGCCAGTAGAGTTTGGAGAACTTGAGTCCGAGCTGCTTTCGTTTGGTGAAGATGTGATGTCTCCAGTTTAAACGCCGGTCAAGATGCATGCCTAAGTATTTTGCTGTATCAGCGTGGGGTAGTGGTTGACCATTAAGGGTAACATTCGGGCACGTATAACTTCGTAGGGTGAAAGTTATTTGTTGTGATTTAGCTTCATTAGCTTTAATACGCCATTTTTTTAACCAAATTTGTAGGCTATTCAAGGCAGCTTGTAATTTCGCTGATGCAGATACCGGTTCCTTACTCGAGGCTAAGATTGCCGTATCATCTGCAAAGGTCGTCATAATGGTGTTTACCGTTTCTGGTATATCGGCAGTATATATTAAGTACAGCGTTGGGCCAAGAACGCTGCCTTGAGGTACCCCTGATTGTATGCAACGTAAATCTGTTGTTTGCTCTTGATATTTAATCATAAAATATCTGTTGCTTAAATATGATTGCAGTACTTGATAGTATGGTGCAGGTAATTTAGACTTTAGTTTATATAGCAGCCCTTGATGCCAGACCTTGTCAAAGGCCTGGCTAACGTCCAAGAAAGCTGCCAAACAGTATTCCCCTCTTTCAAAGGAGTTATTAATCGTTTCCACAACCCTGTGTATTTGTTCGACAGTAGAGTGTTGTGCGCGAAATCCGAACTGGTGTTGGGGTATAATATTTAGTTCTTCAAGTACTATCTGTAGTCTTTTTAAGAATATCTTCTCGAATATCTTGGAGAGGATAGGTAGTAGGCTTATTGGCCGGTAAGATTCGACTTCCTCTGCTGGCTTTCCAGGTTTTAGTATGAGAATGATTTGACTCACCTTCCATTGAGACGGAAAGTGTCCAGTTCTAAGAATTGCATTGTAGATATATGTTAATGCTACGATTGCCTTCTGTGGGAGTTGCTTGACTACAGCTCCTGTTATGAGGTCATATCCGGGTGACTTCTTCGGCTTTAAGCTAATTCTAATCGCAGCATTGACTTCCCGTATATTAGTAGGTTGTAATGGGAGTGCCATTTGGTACGGGGCAATTTAGGAAAGTTTGGATTTCTTCGTCGTGCTGATCGTCGTCGGATGTGTAAGGCTTGAAAACATTTTCTAAATGATCAGCAAATATTTTAGCTTTTTCTTTATCGGTGCGAGCCCAAGACCTGTCTTTTTTCCGAATGGGAGGAATATAATCTTTATTTTTCCTAATTTTCGATGTCGCCTTGCATAAGGAATATTCTGTTGCTTCCGTTGGTGTAAGCCGTTGTAAATATTCTTGAATTGCTTGGTTTTTTTCATTTGATAGTAGCGTTTTAAGGTTACGTACAGCGGTGTTCAGTCTTTGTTTATGTTGTGGTGCTCTTGTTAGCATCCAGGTCTTTCTCAATTTCCTTTTCTCGAGTATTGCTTTCATCACGTCTCTAGAACAGTTTACTTGCTTGGCATTATAGTTGGTAACCGGAGTTGAGTCCCATGCCGCATTTTGAATTACTTGCGTCAGATTCTCCACAGCAGTGTTTATTTGATCCGAGGTCTTTAAGGGGCAATTTGTGTTTATTCTTTCTTCAACCAATTGTTTGAATAACTCCCAGTTTGTATTCTTATTAGCAAGGACTGCCGTTCTTTGTTTCTTTATAATTTTTGAGCTTAGGGTAGCTATTATTGATGAGTGATCCGAAGAGAGGTCAAAATTTTCTTCTACTAGAAACTTACTCTGCGGTATTCCTTTTATGACGCAAAAATCGATGGCATCAGGAAGTTTATTCCTATCACTGGGCCAATAAGTAGGTTTTCCAGTAGCAAGGGTACTCAAGTTGTTGATGTCAATACACTTAACAAGTTCTCGGCCTTTGGGGGTTGTTAGTCTTGAACCCCATCTGGGATGCTTGGCGTTATAATCTCCTCCCACAAGGAATCTCTTTCCGAGGGTTTTGTAAAATTCTGAATACGCGCCTTCTTTTATTGAGTGTCTGGGAGGACAATATATCGCAGATATGGTGATTGGTCCATATGAGTCTTCAATAACAACATTAGTTGCTTGGATATAGTCTGCTTGGAATTTGAGAGCTTCATAATGTGCTATGGTATCTTTTATGATAACGGCACTACCACCGTGAGCAGTGCCGTCGGGATGCTTTGTATCGTAGATTTTATAATTAAGTATCTTTAGATAACTACGATTTGTGTAGTGGGATTCTGAGATCAACATTACATCAATATTGTACGATTTTAAGAATGTTGAGACTTCTAGCCCGTGATTAACAAGGCCATTAGCATTCCAGACAGCTATCTTTAGTATTGGATCCATTACTTAAGTTTATCAAGTAGTTTTGTAACAATGTTCAACATTGTGTCCATTCGTTGATTTAATGCCTCAACTATTTGTTCCAGTTTGTACATCCTATTATTAACAGTATCAGGATTTTGAGCTGTGACATTTGAATAGCTGGGTTTTGTTGCTTTTTGTTGTGAAGCAGGGGCAGTTGGTAGGACTTCTGGGTTACTTGTTGTAGTAGTTGGTTCAGTATCCTGAGATTCGTTCGAAGGGCCTCTTAGTCTAAGACGGGGAAATTTTTTCTTTTGTACTTCTTTGTAAACGCCACAGCCTTTATAGCTGGCGGGATGATTTCCATCGCATAGCGCACACCTTAAGTCTTTCCGTTCTTTTATACTACAGTTTTTATTACTATGAAATCCAGCACATTTGACGCATCGCACTTCTCTCGCGCAAAAGTTTTTGGTGTGCCCTAACCTAAGGCAGTTTGAGCACTGGGGTATCTGTCTGGTTTGTCGTACTGGTTCAACAGTGGTTTTACAGTATTGCAGATATTTGATCTCATATATATTTTTATTGTTCTCTTGGGGTTCCAAATCTAGGAAGAACATCGGAAGCGGTTTTTTATCACGTTGACTTTTTGCATTATATATGTTTCTTACAATATGGCCTTTCTCGCTTATTTCTGTTTTTAATGCATCTAAATCTACGGTATGATGAAGCCCTTTTAGAACTACTCTAAAGCTTCTTTAATTCTTTATTTGGTAGGTGTAGTGTTTTACATCTAGGTCAGTTAATACTTTTTTAACCAACTTATAGGTATTTTCATCTTCAGTTGTAAGTTTAACTTCATTGTTGTTTAAAACTTTTAATAAGTAGTTACCTTTTATTTGATCAGCATTATTGAGGGTTTCTGTTAGCCCTCTCATGTCGCTTAATTCGGCGAGAAATATTGGGGGTGGCTTTATAGTTTTATTGTTTGCATTATTTGATTTTATTTTGGTGGAATCATTTTTTTCCGAAACTAATACACTATTTTCTAAGAATTGAAAACGATTTATTGGATTTATTTGTTTAGAATTATTCCCCACGTTACTTTTAAGAGGTACTTCAGGAGAATATTTTATTTTTCTTTTTTTGTTAGTTTTATTTTTAACTTCTGTCCATTCTATTTCTTTAATTAGCTCCTCTTCGTCAGTTTCATACTGCTGTTGAGCACCTTTTTCACTTTTGTTGGGATTTTTATCTTTGTCTAGGAGTATAAGTTTTTGTTGAATTTCATTTAATTGGGATTCCAGTCGTTTAGTTGTAACTTCAAGGGCTTCTCTGGCGGATTTTTCTGTAATCCAGGCAGTATATAATGCCTGTTCATTTTGGCTTCTTACCTGATTTTCTTGGAAAAGTGCTTGATTTTGTTGTGCCAGAAGCGCTTCGCCCAGTGTTAGCGGGCGTTGATATGGCGAGTCCATCCGATGACCCCGGTAGGATTTTTTAGTCAACTACATGGTTGTTTGGGTAAAACTATCGTATTTATCGAAATTCTTTGCACAGATGATAACACTCACGCTGGTTCACTTGCTTTTGCTTTATCGGAGCTCGGCACGTTGACCTTACTCGTCAATGGTCAAACGAAAACGCTTCTATCTGAATTATAGATAACGTTAAAGCTCTGCCCAATACAGTTTGGTAGATATAATTTTTAAGTTTTAAAAGTGAGACATATTTTTCTAGAAGCATTACAAATCGACATAGTAAAATATACTCTTAAAACATTTCTACATTGGGAAGTTTAGAAATAATAATATTTTTTATTATAAATTTTACATCTCATAAGGCAAGTTTAAAGAACTCCTCGTAGGGCTGTCAATATTCTGAAAGGCCTGACGAAGACACTGGTGTGCATTTATGTCCAGTTGACAGAGTCGAAATTAAACAATTTGTACGTATAATCACAACTTAAAATATTAATAAGTGTGCTAGAGTAGCCAATAAAACAATATTGCATCATACACAATTACGTCTTAACTTTTTAGATGTATAAATAACATAAGTTGTCAGAAAACAAATAAAACAATAATTTTTTTAATTCTTCAATATATTTTTTCCATCTTAAATGGTTATCTGTAATTATTACTAAATACTTTTATGTTCATTATCGAATTTATTTGGACAGTTGAATTTTGAATTTTACCGCAAGTATATTCAGAAAATTAATTTTTGTATAAAATAAATGGTATACATTTAGTTTTATCAATATTTAAAGTGAGTAAGTTATGCCATTTCACCAATTTCTTTATTAAAAAGTCATGGTATACACTGTCAAAGGATTTTATACTGTATAACTTGCGTAAATTCTTGAAATTAGATAGTGTAAACGTCTTTTTTAACCAAACAGTGTAGATGAAACTACTTTGTGCGTTGTAAAAAATCAATAAGTCATTTTTTAATTAATTTTGCTACTATTTTAGCTAGAGATGGTAGCAACAATATTGGCCCATAATTTTCCACAACGTCCTTCCTATTATTTTGAATATTTGTACGGAATGTACAATGGCAGTTTTCAGTACATATGGAAATATATCAGTGTTTAGGGCTTGATTTAATACAAACTGCATTGGTTCGATAAAATTTCTTCTTTTCATTTATTTTAAGTTTTCGTCAGTCAAGTTCTCTATTTCTGATGATGTGGTGTTCATTAAATTATCTATTTCTTCCTTAGTTACTAGGGATAAAAATAAGGTCGAATTACCTGGGGAAACATTTTTATTATTAATGTATTGATTGTTTAATTAATTTTTTGCCCTAAGTAGGTACATCAGCCATATCTTTACCTACCTCACAGAAATATCCATTGAATTCATCAGCGATTTCCTTTTCATTCTGGAGTTGTGTACCATATTTTGATATATTTGTTTTATGGTAGATTTACAAACAAGCACAAACATTCATACTGTAGTTTGCAGTTTTCCAGAGGCCTTTCGGATCAGAAGTTTTACTTACTTGTTCAGTATAATAATTACACTTAGCTGTTTTTATTCAAGTTGGTAATATATTGTAGTAATTTTTATAAGTTTATCGAATTTCATAGAGTAGTGCACTACATTTCTACATTAAAGACCGTTGAGTAACTTGATATTTTTCACCATAGCAACCATTACAGCATAGCAACGGCGATTCGTTTTACGTTTGGCACTGTCAGTCTATATACATAATACTCGAAGTTATCAAGTTAGGTTTTGCGTAAGTTTTTGACACAGACTGACGCAAAACTTGACCTGCTAACCTCAAATTTGACAAAAACTTACAGTGATCACGCCTGATCACACTGGTCCGTTGAACATCCTTGTTTTTTATTGTGAGAATCAGAGAGTTAACCGACACACCAGTGCGATGGTGGGACATTGTCGAACACAGCCCTGTACTGCCAAACAAGGTCCTTAAATATAGCAAGCGTGGAAATATATGTCATCTCAGTAACCGCCATTTTCGTGCCCACTAACAATGAATTTTTGGCAAAGCCGTCGCGATTCGAGTGAGAAACGTCACAGCTTATCATTTAAAAGATTAAGGTTAGATGGTTTGAGAGTACCAGGATGTGCATCTTCGAACTGCTCTAACCACTCAAGACCTAGTTTTCGTTTATTTGGTTTTCCCGCTGACTAAAAAGGGAGAGAATTCTGGGTTCAAAATTCAAGGTTTAGATTTCCCGCCATTTGGCGATATTTTCGTACCCACTGCATAGTGGAAATACATGGGATGACCTGTATTTCCAAGTTTGCTATATTTATGGACCTTGCTGCCAAACGCATAACATCTACTGGAGCTGCTGATGTGCTTCAGTGCATAGAAAGTAGTTCTGCTCAGCTTGGTTATGTTTAGACATTTAGTGTCACTTTTCTAATATAATATTTCACATTTTTTATCAAATGCGATAAAATATACGAAACACCTTAGAAAAGTGATTTTATTGCTCGTTGTTCGCTGATGCTCCTACTCAAACCAGCCATACTTGTTCAATAAAACATCAATGTTCTAAACTAGTTGCGTAATGTAGTATTTTAAGTCAACGTCCTTGAGATTTTTAAAACCTTTCGCTTTAATTTGTGCATAACATATTTTGCATTGATTTTTTTTTTCGTAATCCATTTTTTCGGTTTGTTTTTTAAATTTGTTTTAACTGTTTCGTCTTTTAATAATCGATTTTTAGTTATTTAATAAACGATATATTTTTCAGTTGCTAAATAATGATTTGGTTCAGAACACAACTGACCACAACTAACTAGAGTAACATGTTCAATATACTTATCCAGTTATCCTTGTCAAAGATTTTAATAGTCCTATTTGCCTGTGTGTTACCTTCAATGCTTCCTCCTTTCCTAACAGAAACAGTTGATAGTGTAGCATAATGATCTGTGATATTCGTTATTAATATGATCTCATTGTGTAATATAAAAATTGTAAATAAATTACATAACCGCTAAAAAAGTTCTTTAATATTGATTCTTTAATCTATTGTGTATATCTATTTGTGTATAGTATTTCATTAAGAAGACTATTATTTATAGATCTACTATGTATTTACATTGACAGTGATTGGAGTTATAATCAACATCAGACATGCAGAGTGATCAAAGAAGAAGTATGTACATCTGTGCCGCTACATTCTTTATTGTTCTCAAACTAGCCAAAGCTAGTTCAAGAACAATAAAGACACATATAATACATAAATTAATATTTTATTTATCCCACCCTAAAACAAATATTCTACTAAATTCAGCGATATACCGAATGTGCAGCGTGAGCAACAGATTCGCTGGAAAACTGGATTTTTACATGCCTTCTGTTGAAAAGTTTAGCCGAATATATTTCACATTATTTTAATAGTTATTTACTATACAAGTGGGATAAGAGGATCATTAATATACGTGTGTATAAGTTACAAACGAGTGAGTAGTACGAGTTAAGCTATTAAAAAAGCCTCAAAAACGTTTAAAAAAGCGTTAACTTAAGCAAAAAAGCATAAACTCTTACACAAAAGCTTTATTATAAAAAACGTCATAAATGAAAAAAAGACTATTCATTCAACTGATAACAGTATTTCTGAAGAACAAGCATGTAATGTGACACTAAAAATATCAAATGCAAACACAATTCATAGAAAAACTGTAAATGTAACACAAAAAATAAAATAGAAAACGTGGGCACTAAAAAATTAGTCTTTCAGAAAACTATTAGTTATTAAATATTGTTCTAAATGCTCCATTGTTAAATTTAGTCGCCTTTCACTTAAAATGTTCTTATATGTAAAAAAAACTTCTTTCTATGTCAACATTAGTTATTGAAGCATATTTTAAATTTACTACAATAGTCGGATCAATCTCAAAGTCTTCTGCAATTTCGCCTGCCAAAATTGTAGAAATTTTATGGCCTTCTTTTTTGGAAAAAAACCTTCTTACATTTAGAAAGAACTATTTGACCAATTCGCCCAGGTACTGCACAAACAGCATCTTTGAAATTATTAACAAAAACTTTTTTCGCAAGATGCTTTGATCGGGAACGTGCATGTGAAAATATTTATCCAGGAACATTTTGAAGGAACTATTTTGTCATTTTTTCAGTGGTATGTTAGGTTTTACAAAGATCGAAATTAAACTGTGCTTTTGCCCTGAAGTAGATGCAAACGAAGTCACAATTGTCTGTTGTTTTGGCTAATTTTTATACTTCTTTAATTGTTTTTGATGCAAAGTGATTTTTACATGTGGAATGGCCTATTTTTTGTCGCACTGAATCTAGAATTTTAGTACTTAAATAATGTTACAGAAGTTTGTAAACTCTTACCATCTTAATACAAGCTTTACAAATTAATTAATTGTTTTTATATTTTCATTCGTTATAGTCTCTGACACAAAGTATGATAGGCGTATAACTATCCCCAGATCTGTCGTATTGCTCTTGTTTGTATTTTGAATTAAAATCATACAAAACGAGGAGTGACCGAGTTTTCTGCGTGTGTGTTAGTTAACCAAAATAATTCAAGGGGATACCCGAGTTTTTTAGGAATTCTCAAAAAACCACTGCACTGACTGCATTTTTAAGCCCGTCTAACTGCATGCAAGCAAAAAATGTGTTGGCAAACAAACCAGATTGAAATATTCGATTACGAAATGAATTAGGCCGAAAATAAATGCAAACTGGCAACTTAAAAGTAAGTACAAATTAGCAATGGATCGAGACTTTATAATCACCCGGTACTTCAATTTCCTGCAATTCGTAAACATTTTCAGAAATCATTTTCCTGCTTTTAATATTCAGACCTAGAAAACTGAAATTTTGCAGAGGTTCCCTTTATGATGTATACAAAGAACAAGGAAAGATATTTCGAAATTCAACCCCTTAAGGGGTAAAATGGGGGTTCCAATTTTGTATGGAAAAATAATATTAAATAGACATTTCGACTTGACACTAGGACCTAGGAGTACTCATCCCAAGAGTCATCGTGCTCATTGCTCTTAGAAAACTGCCGTCGGGGCAGTTTTCATTACAACCAGCGCTCGACCCTTGGCGTGTGCAAAATTATTGGTATGTCTCGCCCTTGTTATATTACTAATGATAACACGTAAAACCACGTTTTTTCAGTGACGTCAACCTTCTCTTTTATTTTTAGTTTTTAGGGACTTGTAAATACTTACCTACTGGTACAATAAGGAAAAGTTTTTTTTCAAATGAGGTGTAACGCAAACCAATGAATCTTTAGGTATATTTAGTGTTATAATATAGGGTGTCTTAAAATGAATTACATCTAGTATGCTTTGAAATTCGAGGTTAGTAGGTTAGGTTTTGCGTCACTTTTGACACAAACTGACACAAAACCTAACCTTCTAACCTCGAATTTCACTTAGACTTACAGTCATGCCAATTTCAAGTAAAATTTTAGATTGCATTATGGGAAATTCAAAGCATACTAGATGTAATTCATTTTAAGACCCCCGGTATGACCCTTATGCTTCGTATACCGATTTATATTTGAAATGAGCTGGAAATACATACACTAGACAAAAACCAGCAGAAAAGAGAGACATGGGAAGGAAATCGTTGAAACTATACATTGATTAAAAAATACATAAAATAGCCTTAAAACCAATATCTTTAAAATTCTAAAAAACATTAGTCCGTTCAAAAAGCATTAACGAAGGCAGTTAAAAATTCATTAATAAATAACCAGTAAAACAAAAGTGGGCGTTGTGTCCAAGGTGGACGTTATGACCAAATGCGAAGGTGGACGTTGTGACCAGAGTGGGTGTTATGGCGGTGGACGTTGTGTCCAAGGTGGACGTTGTGACCAAATTTAAAAGTGGACGTTGTGACCAGAGTGGGCGATATGGCGGTGGACGTTGTGTCCAAGGTGGACATTATAACCAAATGCGAAGGTGGACGTTGTGACCAGAGTGGGCGTTATGGCGGTGGACGTTGTGACCAAATTTGAAAGTGGACGTTGTGACCAAAGTGGGCGATATGGCGGTGGACGTTGTGTCCAGAGTGGACGTTACGACCGACGCCGTAAACTGTTATTCTCAAGAGCCGTCGGTGGACGTTGTGACCACAGTGGGCGTTATGGCGGTGGACGTTGTGTCCAAGGTGGACGTTGTGACCAAATGCAAAGGTGGACGTTGTGACCAGAGTGGGCGTTGTGGCGGTGGACGTTGTGACCAGGGTGGACGTTATGACCAAATTTAAAAGTGGACGTTGTGTCCAACATGGCGGCCATACTAGGTGGTGGACGTTGTGACCAGTGGGCGTTGTGTCCACGCCCCCTTGCTTTGTCGGATAATAAATATTCGAGTCTAAAGACCCCTCACAAGACGAAGTCGTATTTTTTTGGAAAGATGGGTTCTTTTGCAGAAAAAGAAAGAAATCACAAATAACTTGTTAGAATTTTTGGGATTTTATATTAGAAAACACGTAGTCGAAAAATCCGACCACAATACTTTTAGATATAATAAAAACCGTTTTGTTGCATTTTAAAAAGATAACGAAATTACATATGAAGAAATAGATTATTATAAACATGAAAAAGGAAATTTATATGAATATATACAAAATGATATTAAAAAATGGGGATTCGCGCACAATTCATTCAAAGCGTTGGATATTATTAACAATTAAAAATTTTAAAGAATCAATAATGATGTTGAATAACAATAAGGCAAAAAAAGTTAGGAAATATTATTTTCATTTAGAAGAGTTGGTAGATAAATATGAAAATTACGTTAACGAATATAATCTTTTAAAGCAATATAAAATTAATCCTAATTCATTAAACATATTTGATTTTATAACTGAAAATAACTATAAAATTAATTTGAGTACGTGGTTTACCAATCTATAGTTTCCGTTATTCGAAAAGAAAAAGATATTAATAACAAATGAGCTTTTATGCTTTCTACAATATGGAATTTCAGTGGGGGGTAGCACTGAATTTACGCGATATTAAGATTTAAAGAAAATTTTAGAAAACTATAAAATAGAATACCGAATAATATATTATAAGATTAAAAATGAATTATCATATTACAAAAAAATTAATAACAAAAGATAATATAAATGTTTCGCCAAATAATTTAAATATAACAACATAGATTTTATTGTGTGTTCGTAATTTTAAATCCCTAATAATGAGATTTAATACAAAAAGAGGTCAAGAAATTAGAGAATACTATATTACTTTATAATAAATATTTTATTCATATTTGGAATACACTAAAGACTTTATTTAAATATAGAGAAATCACTCGATAAAGATAATCAGATAAAGCTAATTGAAAATAAAAATAAAGAAATTCAACAAATGAACAACGATAATCTGAAATTAAGAGAGATGGTCAAAAATATTACCAAGTTAACCAAAGACCATATAGTAAGTATAATAGTTTTATAGCGAAGAATCGGTAATAAACAATATTTTTAGTCCGCATAAATCCAATTGTGGTAAAGACGATGTTTTTATGATAATAATTTAATCGATGATGACAACGTAAACAGAGAACTCTTTGACATCCTAAGCAAAACAAATTGTCCTAAAAAAAAATCAACCTTTTAGTCGTGCTCGAGGTCATTTGTATAAAATCACCAACAGAGCAATTTGGCAAATTATTTTTAAATAAGGTTGTTACAAACTTGTCATTATTAGTTCTGTGATTGAAACTCTAAATTAATTAGACTATTTACATATTAATTTTTTGGAATGCAACTAACTTTGACAGATTTATTTACTATCTCAGCTACTTATACTGTCCAAATACCGTTAACTTTACTGTTGAGTTTAATAAATTGGTAATCTGAAAATAGTTTTATGAAATAAGCTGTTTTGTGTGGCTGTGATAATTACACATACCTACCCAGTGTCATTTCTATCCAAACATTCCCTAGTGTAAATTTTTGAAAATTCTTGGACGTAAGTTGCTGTAGGTACGTTCTTTTTGTAGGGGAAATCTAGTGAGAAATTACTAGATGACAAGTGCGAAGTCGAATAATAAACTATTTTATAAATTGAATATAGGTATGCCCTTTTTCCGATAAATGAGATTACTCACTTACTTCCAAGTATAAAAAATAGCTGCAGCCAAGTCTTGTGATTTGGACAACTTTTCTGGATTAGGAAACCAGCAAACTAAGAATAGAAATAACTTACAGTACGAGTCAGCTTTAAGTAGATATTTCCGCTGAGATATTAAAAAACCTTTACAAAAACATAAATTCAGAAAATTGCCTAACCTGTACCTAATTTTAGGTTAAGTTCGACACATGTTACAGCTTGACAGTAATAGTATAATAAATATAATTATCATATTAATTACTACCATGTTTTGAGCGTGAAAGCAACGTTTTTCTTTTACGACATTGGAAAATGATAACAATGTACCTCGTGGCTGTTCAGTTATTTCATTTACTTTAATTTTCGACACAACCGTTGAAAATGAAGGGAAAGCAGACAAATCTTGCAGTTTACGTCCCCACCAGTGCGCACTTTTACTGCGCCGATTATTTTAGGTCAAATCACCAGCAGCGTTGCCGCTCTTATTGTTTACTTTCTCGATCTTGACAGCCAATTCATACACAATAGTAAAAACATGATGAAATAACATCGAGCCATGACAGTGTTTTATAATCTGGCTGTATTATAGGTTTGGCTTGTTGCAATGTTGGGTAGTTCCTATCGTTAAAGGCAGCGTTTCTTTCTTTAAATAACCTCAATGAACACTAAACAAGTAGCTCTATATGATCATTTTTAGAATCATACGATTCTATCGCATAAGGCAAGGAATATGATAATCCCAATAATTTACCTACTACGCAAGAACTTGGAGAAAGCATGAAGGACATCCATGAATTTGCTACAATATTTATTGAACAGCACATATGAGATCTCATACTTGAGTAAACGGTACAGTTGCTCGTATTGTGAATACAAAGCAAAGCATAAACCTCATTTAGTCGTATATATGCGGAAATATGCAGGTGAAAATCCATACGATTAATCTGAATGTGGATACACGGCAGTAGAGATATGTAGTTTACTTAGATATATGCGGTCTCACATAGGAGAGAAGCCGTATGTTTGTCCCTATTGTTAATACAGAACACGGAAAGGTAATTTAGTCAACGATATCCAATCTCATATTGGAGAATAACCATATGGCCGTACAGAATGCTCGTACAGAACTTTGCAAAAAAGTAGTTTAGTTAGACATATGAAGTGTTATACAGGAGCGAAAACTTTAGTTGTTCTAATTGAGAATACAAAACGGCACAAAGCAGTCATTTTGTTAGACATATGCGGTCTTACACAGGAGAAAAGTCTTTTTGTTGTACTATTTGTGACTACAAAGCAACGCACAAAAGTCAGTTGGAACGACATATCTGGTCTCACACGAGAGAGAAATCTTACGATTGTTCTAATTGTGAATACACAACAACACAGAAAGATGATTTAGCTAACCATATCCAGTCTCATATGGCAGAAAAACTTCATGTTTGTACTGAGTGTGAATACAGAAATTTGCATAGAAGTATCGATAGTTTAGTTTGACATATAAAGCCCCATCCTGGAGAAAAACCTTATAGTTCTTCTGATTGTGAATATAGAACAGTGCAAAGAAGTTATTTAGTTCAGCACATGAAGTCTATACAGGAAAAAAACAAATTTTACATGTACGGCAGTGAAAATGACATCTCCTACAGATGAACAACTCTGAGTTCATAAAATAAACATTTTAAATATGTAAATCAGAAATGCTATGATATCACTTGTTAAATACAAAATATCGTATTTGTTAGAATTGTTTTGAATCGTGAGCTTCTGGATAGCAGTATGCTTGTTCATATTGTTTTAAGTTCAGAAGAGGATAGTATGAATGGCGTACTATCTAGTCTAGATCCTCTTGGTTCAGTAAGTTTCTATTCTAAAGCATATTCATGAGTTAATGTACTTAAATATTCTTCGTATGATTGTGTATTTATTTCTATTTAGGAATTTGGTGAGATATAGCAGGGGAAATGAAATAGGTACTTGAGAAGAATGGTCGGAAAAACGAAACGCGACAGAATTAGAAATACAGCGATTAGAGAAGAACTGGAAATGGAACCATTGGTAGAAGAAGTGGAGGGAAGGCAGTCTGCCTGGTTTGGGCACGTCGTGAGAATGCGAAATAGAAGAGACCCGAAAAGGATACTGGAAGCAAGGCCAAAGGGAAGGCAATATGTAGGAAGGCCTAGGGAAACATGGGAAGAAAGAATGGAAAAGATTGTACTGGATAGAGGAAAGAACTTAGGACAACTAAAGAGAATGGCAGCTGATCGTGACCAATACCGCAAATGAATGAGCAACCTGACGCCATAGGCATAAGGGAAATGGAAAAGAATAAGAAGAAGATGGTGAGATATAGACCTTATAAATTGTTAAAAGAAATGAATAACGGAAATAGATTATGTGAAAATCTTTAAGAAAGATAGTTTATGTTGGTACGTATAGCTGCCTCTGTAGTCCTTTAGTTTTACACTAACTTTTATGACATAGTGGTATTATAGATATGAACAAGGTAGTAATTGTTTCTGCTTGTATTTAAAATACTATGCGTTTTGTCCAAACATGCATGTATGTAAAAATTATCGGAATATGCTTGTTCCATCCACCACCAGCAGCCACTGCCAACAGCACAACGATAGAAAAACCCTCCTCCGAAGAACCAAGTACGTTTGACAATGTCTTGAATTTATGATAAAATAAAAAAAAAATTGTAGTGAAAACCTACAAAACCCATCAACAGGACAGCGTCCACCACCAGCAGCCAGTACCAACAGCACACCTAGTTAACAATTATAGAAAAAGCCGCAAAATTGAATAACTCGAGGGTGTTTGTACATTGCTAGACAACTCGTAACTTCATTAATAATAGAGATATCAAAAAAAGCTTTTTTCTTAATGCCAGTATGCAGCCTACATTGTCAAACCAACTTAATTCACGGCCTACTAGTTTTTCGGTCAAAAAATACAATTCAAAAATATTTTATTTTTCCATTTAGAAAACTTAATTTCCAATTGTTTTCATGAGGTATTTTTAAAGACAAGTGGAATTTGTTTTGCATATCTTGTTCAATTGTTAGTGATTTTGCATGTCATGACTTCCTTTAGGCAAATAATTCATTTTAATAAAAGAATAAGTCCCAAAGTTTTAGTTTAAGCATGCTATCATAAAGTATTTTCAGTGCTGTTTTAAAATGTCTAAAAATATAGAGGGTGTTCTAATTAAAAAACCAAAATTGCGCATTACTAAGCAAAAATTGGCTGAATACTAGCATTTCAGACAAACGATAGTTATTTACATTACGAGTCCGGTAATCTATAACAGCACTGACGAAGGTAAAAGGCTTAATGCACCGAGTATTGTATTAAATTCTTTAGCCGACATATTTTTTTTTCAAGCTGAACCTATGTTATGATCCTCGATTCATAAAATTAATTTAAAAAATGGTATCAAGTTGACTAGTATAAGTGAATCATGGGTTGCATAAATTTGTCACCAGCATAAATAAAGTTTTAATTTGATTTCAAAGTCAAACTTTACATCAGATGTACCGCAAATATCTATTCTGAGCCCCTATTTAACAATAATAATAATAATATTGCATTTTAGTTGTATTTAATTAGAAATAAAAAATAATAGGCAGGCAACACATTAAACAAGCGCATGGTTTTCACAGAACTTGATTTTGAAAACAATTTTCTACGTTTTAAAATGGGTGTGCACTTTTCCAAACGTTGGGAAAGGTAGATTTAAGTATCTATTCAAGCATTTGCTTATTTCCATATTAACTCAAGCAAGTTAAACAGTTTGGTTTAAAATATGTATGCATTTATATTTATTTATTAATCAAGAAGTAATTATTATTATTATTATTGCTTTTTCCCGCCATTTTCACCATATTTCCTAAGATATACGAAGTTGGTGTTATAGACATTCTTATTCTACCTTTTGATGGTCTATCAGAATTTGAAGTCAAATTTTGAAATTCCAAAAGTAGCACATTCTTGCCGACGTTCTACTCCGTTGATCATCAACGACCACCACAATTGAATATAGCTGTAGATTATACTCCGTACATAAGTATGGTGAAATAAAAACAGAAATCATTCCAAAGAAGCCAAAAATTCCAAGAACACCTAATAAATATCTGGTGTGATACACGCACGCAACTTCCTTTTACAGTGATCTTATAATTAGCCAGAAATTTGAACCTGTAAGATTTTGTTCAGGGGATTTCAATGCGGTTTTAATGTATTGTTTAAATGTTATTGGTTTTTCCTTTACCTAAAGCTAAATTAAACACACAAGTTTTTATAGGGTCCCTTGCTGTTGTAATGCTGTATACATTGGTGAAACAGGGCATTCAGTAAAAATACTGTTAGGTAGGGAATTTTCAAGGTTTGAAGAAAGATACTTGAAAGAAAAGTCTCTGAAATAGGCGTTTTATGTAATGGTGGTGTAAATCAAAAGTTAATGTTTCTTGCCCCGGATTCGGGATACAGAGTTTGAGCGCGCCTTTGGTGCTTGCACAGCAACCTTTGTGTGGGGTATGTTTTGGTGATTTGTTGACCTTGTTACTCTATCTCTTAGGTCTGTGATTCTGAGTAGAGCACAGTTAATTTGGTACCCAACTGTGAATGGTCTAAAAACATTTTGATTTTTTTTTAAATTGAAAGGTCATATTTCTAATTGAAATGCAGAAAATTTTCTGAGTCCATATGGTATATAATGTAATGCCAAGTAGCCGCATGAACCGTAACAACCTTAGTCCATAGCAACCAATAAATAAATTCTTTAGTTATCATTGAATATGTCAATGTTAGATTGAGTTCTAATTTAAAAAGTCTGTAAAGGGCTTTACTCAGAACTTTCCTCGTAAGTATACGTTGTGATACTAAACAATTTTAGAAGTCAACATTCCTAGTAAAATAATTTACCGTGTATCTGTTCCATTTTTATTAAGGGTAAATTCTGAGCTATATGCATATTACTATTTGTATCTATTTCTCAGTTAACACAAAATTTATTTTTCTAAGGTGCTCACCTTATACATATTTTACCAAAATTTTCTCGGTTTCATGCCAGGAAGGGATATAATCCGCATGCAAAATATAGTCTTCCTCCAACAAATAGTTTTTGAGTTATACCAGCAACAGACAGACATTCTTAGGGAATTGAGAAAACATGTTTTTTGTCATCTAGGGACCCTGAAAGGAACCTAAGAGTAAAGTACTACTTCCGGTTGGTCTATTTTATCTACAAGTCACTAGGATGTGGGATCTCCAAATTTAGATTGAGAACGTAAATATCAATTTTCAAGCGGACCAATTAAACTGTCCGAGCTGTAGAAAGGAGAGAGACTGACAGACAGACACCACTTTAATAGTATCTTATGGTACTAGTGTATAAGTATAGCCTTCTGCCCTTTTAGTCTCGCTTCCCTCATGAGTGGAATTAATTTCTTACACCCGGTGCTTATTACGTTTGAAAATAATAGTTATTTGTAACTATTCTTTTCAAACGTCATAAAAGTGGCGACTCTTGTGACTACATTGTCAAGGTAACAGTGTCACTTTTCTGATTAGGCATAAAAAGTGCTAAATTATCTGCCTAATCATTTAACTATCGGAATCATACATTTCAATAATATAATTTAATTATTATTTGTTATTTTCATTCACAGTAACCATGGAAAAAATTATTTCCAACGTATCACGATTCTACCTCAGTATTGGTTTCTCACATTCATACTACATTTTTGTTTTCTGATTTTGTTTCTTTTTTGCTAATAGAATATCTCTATGTATATGTAATTGGCAATTTTCCATAGCAACTGCGATTATTAATAATCGAAAGTTTACGGTAAATTCCATCTTATATGTCACTGTCATCACAAATAACCGTACATTTTTAGTACCTATTTCGATATTAGTTTTGTTATTATTCTTAATAAAAATGTTTACTCCACTGTGTTTTTTAATTCGTGATATATTCTATCAAAATATAACACGTGCATAACAAATTTCTTATGGTAATTTTTGCAAAGCAGATATTTTTCTAACAAAAGAGTGTTTGCTTCCAAGAAAAAAACCTTTTTCCTTCGGCGTCGTGATTTTTTCAGTTGGCATGCACCCATGCTTCTATTGAAAAAGTAGTTGCAGAGCTGTCTTCGAAATATTTCTGGAAATTTTTCAAGCACTTGTTATGTTTCAACTTATAATAAAATTATAGTATACCATGCGTTCCTTTTAAAAGTATACACAGTATACTCGTATTTATACTAAAAAGAAAAATTCCCTTATTTTTTATTGTTTACCCTATATTTCGGCAACCAATTATAGAGCAATCTTCAATTTTAAGAGTTTTAATTTAAAACAAATAGCATGCTGTGGCAAAAATAAGGGAATTTTTCTTTTTAGTATACATACGAGTATCCCCTATGTATACTTTTAAAAAGAACAGATGGTATGTATTTGGCTCTATGTGCTACCTGCCTCTGCAAATAAAGCTTCATTTTTGCTCATAGTATGTTATTATTTACATATTCAATTAAATTTAACCTGGTTATATATAACTTTGACTAACAACCGCCTTTTAAACACCACCTGTAGACAAGGAAAATAGTTCATATAACCCGTGCCAAACTTTACTACCTCAGTGGTGGAGCCTCCCTATTTTTATTACTAGCTCTAGGTAGAATTCGTGCAAACATCTGGCAACCATGTAGCATATTTGACGTCACTGGTCACTTCTATCGGCGCAGTAAAAGTGCGCACTGGTGGGGACGTAAACTGCAAGATTACCATCGCAACTTATAACATTTCATAAATATCAAGACATTTTATACTTACTCGCTAAAAACAATTTGATCTAGCAAACACTAAAACACTAATAAATAACAACACAGTATCACACGCCAACGCTGGCCAATGGAACCGACAAGTAAAATTCCAAACTGAATTATCGACCGAAACAGCGTCGCGCGCGATCCTGGTCTAGATGGCGCTAACCATATTATCGTTTTGCATTTTACGTTTTGCGTTCTATTTATAAACTGGCCCAATTTAAATTTTATTTAAAAAATGTGTAACATTTTTAATATCACAAAATAAAAAACTCAAATTTAGTAAGTTGTGTTACAAAAACAAATTATACTTAAAAAAAAATTACGTTCACATCCTTACTTAGGTGTAATAATATTTTTTTAGACAATGTAAAATCGTAACAATTAGGATGTGAATGAGGTTCTGATAATATTATGTCTAGTATTCAATTAGATATGCAAACTAAAAAAATAAACTAAAAATTTAAAAGTAGTGTTAATAATGTAGATCGGCCTTTCATAATAAACTCACACTAGAGTTTAAAAGAGGTTTAATAAAAAAATACAAATAATTCTACATGGTTTTTCATGAAGACAAGTACGTAACAACGCTACGAGAACACACACACAGTTCTGCGTGCGCATAATGACATTGTTGGTTGCCTACCGTTGAATAGGTACTACAATAAGAATAAGAACAATTTCTATAACGGAAAAAAATGTTTTTATAGTAAATCCGTTTTTACTTCCTTTTACAATAAAGGAAGTATTGGATTCACCCCAAAAATTCGAAATTGAGTTTTCAACAGATCTTCACGCTTTAGAGTCCCCTGATCCCAAAAAAACATTTTTTTTTTCATTGGTCTGTGTGTCTGTCTCTGTGTCTGTCTGTCTGTGAACAGAATATCTCAAAAACGAAAAGCGGTATGGCGTTGAAACTTCATATATAAGTTTTGTGTACTATGTATACGAGACAGCAAGCTTTTGAAAAAAAATCGCAAAACCGGAAGTAGGTGTTTACTCTTGTGATTTTTCAGTTTTTTTCGATTTTTTCAAAAACGGCTCTAACGATTTTTTTTAACTTTACTTTTTTATTACATTTTGAATGTGTATTGATGTGAGATAGATGATTTTCCAGTTGAATACTTCTAAAATGGGTTTCTTTTGTTTTTTTGTCTATTTTTTTTATTAACTCTTATTTTAAATAGAACACCCGGTATATTATTACATTTTTGAATTCAGCTTAAAATTCTAGAGAAAATTTGTCTCTTCAACTAACGCTCTATTTAGTACCGTTTTTGCAGAATTTGTAACTTTTGAAAATTTTTGATAAATGCTTAATAGTTATTTAAGCATCAAGGGAAGTAAGTAGCTTTTACCAGTCGAGAACGAGTTTGCCAGCCCTCGCTCGCTCGGGCTGGCAAAGTTCGAGACTGGTTATAGATAGTTACTTCCCGAGCATGCTTATAACATTTTTCTCCATGCCCAACAAAAATTTGAATAAAATATCCTATTCAATTTACCACCATCTTTAGGCCCATTACGTTGGGCCATTCTGTTCTGTTACACAATCCGCACCTGCCTTCCCCTGCCGCCGCCTGACCAAAGAAGGAGGCCCTCGGGGCTCCGCCCCTCTCTAAGCTGGGCCCCAGGGCTCCGCCCCTCTCGAAGGGGTCCCTCGGTGCTCCTCCCCTCTCCAAGGAGGCCCTGGGGGCTCGGCCTTTCTCCAACGGGGCCATTAAGGCTCCGCCCCTCTCCAAGGGGGCCATCGGGGCTCCGCCCCTCTCCGAGGGGGCATCGGGGCTCCACCCCTCTCCAAGGAAGCCCACGGGGCACCGCCCTCTCCAAGGAGACCCTCGGGCCTCCGCCACTCCCCAAAGGGGCACTCGGGGCTCCGCCCCCCTCCAAGGCAGCCACGGGGCTCCGTCCCTCTCCAAGGGGGTCCTCGGGGCTCCATCCCTCTCCAAGGGGGCCATCGGGGCTCCGCCCCTCTCCAAGGGGGCCCTTGTGGCTCCGCCCCTCTCCAAGGGGGCCGTCAAGGCTCCGCCCCTTTCCAAGGGGACCCTCGGGGCATCGCCCCTCTCCAAAGAAGCCCCCGGGGCTCCGCCCATCTCCAAGGGGGGCCTTGGGGCTCCGCTCCTCTCTTAACGAGTTTTTAAATTTCAAATAGGTTAGGATCAGTTAAGTTCAAACCCGTTCAGATCACTTATAAAACTAAAATTACTGTAATAACACGCAATTTACTTTACTTCCCTTGGGGAGTAGGTACTTACTTCCCCAATGTCATGACAACCAGTAAACAAACAGTAAAATCAGCTTACCTGCAATGGATATGTCAAAGTAAGTGTAACTTACTAGATGAGCATGGAGAAAAACATTTTAAATCAAATTTTTGGCTAATTATAAGATCACTGTAAAAGGAAGTTGTGTGCGTGTATCACACCAGATTTTTTTAAACGAGTAGGCCGATGTGTCAGCGTATTTTTGAAGGATGTTTATAGACCATACCAACGCTCGACCATGGACCGTCTTCTGTTTAATGAAAACGCTCAAAAGTACAAAATGCGTTATTCGTTAATAAATTTAAGCGCTGCACGATCGAGCGTATTATGTGCGTGTTTATCTTTAAGAAATAAATTTAAATACAATTGTTATGTACAGTTTCATTAAATTAAATTTTTTTAATTAATAAGAAAATTAGCATAAACAGTATAATATATTCAATCCGAAAGCGTCTAAATAAAATCCATTATAGGCGTGTTGGTAAAATAAAACCGCGTTAGCACAGAAGTTAAAGCGTCGCGCTCTAAACATGTGCATTCATTTACTGCGTGTTCAAATCCTGATAAAGCGCAAAATATTTTTCATAGCGATAGAATATTTTCTTAAATAAAAATTTCAAGTTGTAAAATAAAATTTCAAAATGAATCCCAAAATTCAAAAATTTTTTTAAGGGCCTTATGTTTAGTCGCAGACAGGAGTCTGCTTCAGCTGACGCTACAGAGATGCAATGCTTTAATCGACCTTTGGTCCGGTCCTCAGCTGGTTTTACCTGATTGTATTATTTTTCGCTAGATGGTAGGTTTGTATTAACTAATATAGTTTCTGTATTTAGATAGTATCTAAATACATGAACACTAAACTAATATTAACAATATGCACAATCGTAGATTGTAATACTTGGTCCAGAAATAAAAAGGTCATTTTGGGGTGTCTAAAAACAACGGATTTTGTAAGGTCTTTTTTGGATGCTTTTAAGGGAATTATGTTTGATTTTGGATGATTTTAAACAGTTTTCTCATGTGCCCAATTTCTGATAGGCTATAGATTTTTGAGTATTTTTGGGGCGCATAAAAATTGATGATTTTAGGTCTTTTTTGGTTGTTAACTTTTGGGAAAACATAAATTTTTAGGATTCTGCCTTGTTTTGTAAGGTGCCAAATATACCTCTTTGATTTGGTGTGGTTTTTCCCTTTTTTTGCATGCGCCAAATGGCTTGGTCCAGAAATAAAAATCCATTTTAGGGCGTTCTTCAAGTAATTTTGCATTATTTTGAGAGATTTCAACAGTTTTTTCGTGTGCCCAATTTTTGTTGGTCTACAGATATTTGGTACTTTTGGGATGCATAAAAGTTAATGCTTTTTAAAGGGTTTTAGGTCTTTTTCGGTTGTTGACTTTTGGGAAAACAGCTAAATTTTTAGGGTTCTGCCTTGTTTTTTGAAGACGCCAAATGTCCTAGTCCAGAAATAAAAAGCCATTTTGGGGTGCTTAAAAACAAGGCATTTTGTAAGTTTTTTAGATCTTTTTCGGATGTTTACTTTTGGGAAAACACTAAATTTGTAGGACTCTACCCTGTTTTTTCATGTGCCTAATTTTTGTTGGTCTATAGATATTTGGGTACTTTTGGAATGAATAAAAATTAATGCTTTTTGAAGGGTTTTAGGCCTTTTTCGGTTGTTTACTTTTGAGAAAACCGCTAAATTTATAAGATTCTACCCTGATTTTTAAGACGCCAAATGTTCTGGTCCAGAAGTAACAATTTATCTCCTACTTGTTAGTCTCTAAATGACTTCATATTGATAGTAATTTCAAGAATTTTAGTTTTCAAATTTAGTGACTACATCCACAATAATTTCAGGAATGTTAATCTTTAAATTCAGTGACATCACAATCAAAATTATTTTTTGATTGTTACCCTGCAGTCTCTACATTTTTCGGATTTCATATTCACAAACTTGTATAGTGTAATAGTGAAACATTAACAGAAAAACTAGTCGTCGTAAAAAGCAAAGTATAGTGAGCTGTGGTAACACGTGAAAATGGTCTTTAACATTTTAAAATGTAAGTAAAGACCGATGGGACTTCTTAGTAGATCACTCTAGGTGATAATGATAACTGATAAGGTTAATACTAAACTATTCGTTATATACACACACTTAGCACTATGGTCTTCGGAGAACCTTGGCATCTTCCACGACTGCTTTTCACCTATCTCTATTTTCTGCTAAAACAGCCAATTTCGTATTTTTCGTTGTTTTTAGGTACTTTGTCATATTATCCTTCTATCTAACGCGCGGCCTTCCTCTTGGACGTTGCCCTTCTGGGTTATTAATGAAAGTTCATCTCGCTGCTCTTGTTTCAGGCATTCTCCACAGATGTCCCTTTCATCGGATGCTCTGTGTCTTAAGGCGAGTATTTAGTAACTTTTGAACATGAAGAAATTTACGAAATATCGCAAATCATTCTGTCAAGTTTTTCACCGTTAATAAAATATATGAAGACAGTTATGCTTTTTGAGCAAATAGAAGAATATAGTAGCAATACAACTGCGCTTTTAAATTTTGGTAAATGTAAATAATAATAAATTAATTAATTAAAAACGCAAAACTCACTAAATACAATAACTTGTGTTCTATATATAATTTAGTAATTTGATAAGTGCAATTGCTTTAAGGTTATGATTTAAACTATTTAGAAATTCCGAGAAATTTACTAGCTTATAAAACTGTAGGAAAACATTATAAATAAGTCTGAAATTAACAGAACTGAATTACTGAATACTCAAACAAGTTGTTGTATATAGGCAACCCATTCTACTATGATCATTATGCAGTTAGAGATTACATGACAAATCGGGTAATGAGCTTTATGCTCTACACTTTCACTTATCTTTCAAGCTAACAGTCACGCTAACCATTGTACATTTAAAGCAAAAACTGGCAATTGTGACTTGTTTTCCCTAGTTTTTGTCATTTTGGGAATATGACCCATTTATAAATGTTAATTAATTAAACAAATTAGAAACAATTAGGGAATGCAGTCTAGATAATTGAAACCAACTCAAACTATGATATGTATATTTTAAATCACGTGGTTGATTAAAAAACATATTGGAGTAACAAAGAACAATCGCTAAGTAAAAAATCTGGTGTGTTTTAATTTTTAAGCATGTCAAACATTTTCAAAAATTGTAATTTCTACAAAAACCGTACAAAATTTTCTGGAAATATTTGGAAAAATGTTCTGTTTCTTGAAGGCATGTAGGAATGCTTTTGTTAAAAAAAGTAGCTGAGAAACACGTTTGGCAAATATTTCCATAAGATTTATGCACGCGTTATATTTTGAATGAAAAAAGCACAGCAAAGAAAACATTTTTGTTAAAAATAATAATAAAACTAATATCTAAGTACTAACATTTTAGGATTTTTTGTCAAAACTACAATTAATTAACATTTAAGTTTTTTTAGGGGTCGCTTTTGGTTGCCCATAGCAACAATCATTATCGGCCTACTGACTTTGTCATATGTTCACAGCTTTGTTGTCCCTGAATGCTTGATGACAGTGACATAAGTGGAAATTTCCCCGTAAATTTCAATAAATTTCCGATTATTAATAATCGCCGTTGCTATGGAAAATTTTCAATTAAATATGCGTAAGCGATATTCTCAACAGTAATTACATAAGTGGTGATAATTTTTTGATAATTTTAACTAGATTCACGAATCTTTGTTGCTATTAAGAAATCTCACGAGTGGAGGAAGTCCACGAGTGGGATTTCTTAATAGCAACAAAGATGAGTGCTAATCTAGTTAAAATTATCAAAAAAAATTATCACCACGAATGTCATTCGGCGTGATTATTTTTTAAACTATGTCGCAAAATGTTAAACAAGTATGTAAGTATCTTTATTAGATAATTAAGAATGTTTACAATAGTAATTAATGGTGCAATTATTGTAGGTAATTGTACAATTTCCTTGAGATGAAGAGGACGAAACAGAGTCCCTTCTTAAGTTGTTGATTACGGTTGTGTGATGCTCTTCGTCAAGTTGCAGATACGGTTTGATGGAGCTTGCAGATGAGTGTCCTGTTATTTTTAACAACTGCTGCTCACCTACTCCACTTTTAGCTAGTTGTGTTACAGCAGAAGAACGATTTGAATGGTTAGTAATTTTTATCTTGTTAGGATCCAAGCCAATCTTTTGGGCCGCTTGTTTTGTCCATCTTCCTATTTCGTTTTGTCATACCGGGAGATTTTTATACCACCCCTTAGATAAAGATTCCTGCCAATATGGATTAGGTGTCAAAAATAAACGATCAATTTGAATATTTTCAGTTCTTTTTGACATTAATTTATGAAAAAGGCGTACCGGACATTTGTCAGTGTCATTTTTATTTGGCGTTAAAAATTTGCTGTCAGTTAACCTGCGCGATCCACCTTGTGCGGTTTTAGAAATTATTGGGTTATATTCTATCCTGCCAGTATGATTTCCATAATGATCTATTTCTTCTCTAAAATATTGCGCCCATGCTTTTGTCGCTTCTCCACCTCTCCATGCCAGTTCGTAGCTAGCAGTGTGATAAAATTTTCTTTGTAAGCCATTTGGAGTATTTTCGTCCCATGCTGCTATCATTTGTTCTATTTCTTCTTTCCTGAGAGCTGCGGAAGATGACTTTCTCTTTTCAAGAATATATTGAAGTTAGCGACGTTTACAATTACGAGCGTCTCGCGCAGTCTTAAACTCAATGTCAGTGAAGGGATCAATTTTTCTATTATAATCCCTGAAATATTTTTCCTGGATAAGTTTTGCGGTTCCATTCCACAAAGTTTTGATAACAGATTCTTTGTAGTTTTCTCCATTTTTTTTGCGCATGTTATATGCCCAGTCCTCCAAAATTGATGCGATCATAATTACGTTCAAAGCAAAACTCTGAAAACTGTTTCCATATTGTGTTCGACAGCAGTTTGCATTGAATCAGCCGAGCTTTGACTAAATCACTTGCTCATGTTGGTTTCTGTAAAAGATGACTAATTGTAAAGGTTCTTCGAATTTATACCAATTCACTTACCTTATGTTACAGAAAATCTCAAAAGCGAAATCTGAATGGTACTCCACAATGGCGACGGTGCTGAATTTTTATTGTTTATATTGAGACAAATGGCTGCGTTACCATAACAACCAAGTCAATGCTAACTTTTTTATGAGAGATTCATTAATATAAATTTAAAAAGGATGTATCGACAGGGAATCTAACCCGGGTCGCCCGCGTGGCAGGCGAGGACTCTACCACTAGATCAAATTAGGATGTTCGAATAACACCCTGTTATAATGGTGTATGAACATAATGAATTGCCCGAGCTAACCGCACACGGCTGCAACAGCTGTCGCACCGCAACAAGGCAACAATTAGCTACTACCAAAGAGCATCTACTACCAAATAGTCAGTGTAATTTTGATGCTATTGGTCGGTTTGAAATTTTTTCTCATTACTATTGGCTGATAGGACTGTTTAAAAAATAATCAGTTATAACTTCCCATTGTCCTATATTTACGGTTGAATGTGTTTGCATTCTGTTTTCTTAGGGAATTTTTCGTAATGAGGTACGCTGTCAGATTAACTTGTCATTATAAGCTTAACAATCTCCACTGGTCAAATCTACAATAGGGCCCTTGCCAGAGGCAATAGCCGTTCAGTTTGTTGCCTATAGTTAGACGTTTTCAAAAATCTCTAGATGTGGCGAAAGACGAATTTTAAAGTTACTAAATACTCGCCTTAACCCACCCTACTAAATCTTGTTCATTATTCAATTGCTTTATCTCCTGATTCATTCATGGTCTCCACGCATTTAAATCATCGAAAACAGGCCCGTACTATTTCCATAAGCTTTTTTCTAATCTGTTGAGTTCTTCATTTCTTTTGATTAAAGGTCAGCTTTTACATCAGTAACTTATGACAGATCTAATTAGTTATTTATGTAGTTTCATTTTGCGCTTCATCGAGACGTTCTGCGATTTCATAATGTTTGATGAACTGTATAAACTTCTTAGCAGATCACCCAAGTGATAAGGTTAACATTGAACTATTGGTTATTTAGTTACTAGTTTTAGTAAGATTTCAATTACAAAAAATCAAAATCTTTGCAGTAATTTTACGGTTGCTACATTATCTCTAAATGTAGTCACTTTGCATTCAAAATAATTTTAAGAATGTTACACTTACATTTGTTGCTATGCGCAGTATCTTCACATACAATAAGTTTACGATAGTTACAGAAGTCTCCTCCTAATTTCAAGAATGTTAATCTCTAAATTTTGTGACTCCACATTCAAAATTATTTTATGATTGTCACATTTTGATCTCTCATTGTAGTGCCTTCATATTCACCATAATTTCACGAATGTGTCACTTCGCAGACAAAAGAATTTGAAGGATGCTAGTCCCTAAGTTTAGTGACTCCATATTTATGGTAATTTCAAGAATGTTAGTTGCTAAATTTAATGACTTCCCATTCACAATAATTTCAAAAGTGTTGGTGTCTAAATTTAGTGATTGCTTTCAAAATAATTTTATGATTCTTACACTGTGATTCTCTAAATTTAGCGACTTTACATTCACAATAATTGTATGTAACGTTGTTAGTCTATAATTGTAGTACCTTCACATTAACAATAATTAAACTTAGTGACTCACATTTAAAATAATTGTATGATTGTTACATTGTTAGTATCTAAACGCAGTGACTCCACATTGAATAATTTTATTATTGTTATATTGTTAGTCTCTAACGTTAGTGACATCATATTCACATTAATTCTATTATTATTACGTTGTTAGTCTCTTAATTGCAGCGCCTTCACATTTACAATATACCAAAAATGTTAATCGCAACATATAGTCACTTCGCATTTAAAATTAATTTCGAAAATGTTAGTCTCTAAATTTAGTGACTTCACATTTAGAATATGTTTTAATGCTAGTCTCTACGGTTACTGACTTCGTGTTCCATTGTTAGTCTATAAATGTAGTGACTCCATATTCAATAATTTTATTATTGTTGCGTTGTTAGTCTCTAAATGTACTACCTTCACATTCACAACAACCTCAAAAACGTCATTCACTAGATTAACAATAATTTCAATAACGTTGAGTAGCTCAATTAGTAACTTCACATTCACAATAATTTCAAGGGTCTCTAAATCTAGTGTCTTCTCATTCACAATACACAATATCAGGAATGTTGGTTTTAACTAAATAGTTATTAATATGCTATACACAGTATACGTTGCCATCACTAAGAAATTTGATGTCTTGTAATCATAATTTAGATATAAAATTAGTGTGCTCTGCACGCTTCTGAACGGCATGTACTACTTGTTTTGTTGGATTTTATGTTTGTAAAGGGTTTGATTTAATTTTATTAAATAATTAATACAATAGAAATTCCTTGTGACAAAGGAGTTTTATTAAGGAGCTGTCTTCGCCAAACTCACTTAACATTCCCAATTTAAAAATCTATCAATAATACTGATATTTTCGTATTCAAAATCAAAGTATGAAACAACTACTAATGGACACAGTATAGATCAATATTATTTATTAAAGAACTTAATATCTTAAATAAGCATAATTTACATGCAAAAGCAGTTTGTATATTTTTAAAAGTTTATTAACTCAATTTTGTTACACAATTACTATAGACAGTAAAGACAACGATCTACCACATTTTCTTGTGGTACAACAAAGAAGTTTAATTGATTTCGAGTCAAACAAATTTTTTTCAGTTTAAAAAATGTATAGACACATTTTTTACGATTTTTGTATTAAAAGTGACAGTTTGGTTTAATAAATATTTATACAGTAGCGTTGCAAAATTAAACAATGCTTGGAGGGCATTTTCTTTGTATTGCATAAAATAGTCACGCTAATGGCTATTTGTGTGTTAGTCGCGTAAAAAGGCGAGGGCCAACACCATCATACTCATTATATCATATACACGAGGAATAACAATTTGTTTCCTTTATTATAGCGACATTTCGAAGATTACTTAAGAAATACAGAAAACCGTGAGCTCCCCAAGTTTGGAATCTACTTGGTTTGACCTGCAAAACACTACTTTCCGGTCTCGTAACGTAAATTACTATTAAGATTAATTTAGTTTGAAATGTGTATAGCTCAATAGGTGTTGGGAAGTTTTGTTACTTTTGGGTATTTGTAACTATTCGGTACTTTCACAAAAGTAATCGTTACTTTGTACCGATTTGATACTCGAGTCTTCAAGTGCATCTGGAGATCTGGACTCGTTGGGTAGTCGGTCTCGGTATCGGTAGATCCCGAACGCAGAACGACTCGTGAGTAGTCGGTATCGGTAGAACAAGAGTAGCTCCAGTGGCACCAGTATTTTTAGTAAGCGGGAGCGACTGATTATTTTATTGCGAAAAGGAAAAAGAAACACACAAACATTAAATTGTAGCATTTGAAAATTTACTATTATATAAATAATTAAAATGAATAACTGAATATTAAAAATAAGATTAATTATATTGAAATTACAAATGTTATGATATAAAACATTAAAGCAGAAATATAATTAACTAGGTACTTTTACACATTTGATTAGAAAAACGAGCGTACAATTAAAGTAATCCGATATATTTGGATTTGAACTTTACATATAATTTTAAATTAAAAGTATATACAAAATAAGGAAAAGCAAATATTACGATACAAAATATCCCGATAATATCAAAATACTTCGAGTATTACTACCGATCATATTACAGGAATCTATTCGAAACTAGTTGTTAGTTACAATAGTTACCACCGATTACTCAAGATTCCTGCACCTGCAGTTTCCTACCCAAAAGTACCCTAGGCATCTGAATATCTAAATATCTAAAAACAAACAGTAACGAATACTTCGAACGGTGAGTAATCGGTACTTCGGGTATTGTCGAGTAACGAGTACAAAGTAACAAATACTCAATACTGCCATCATAAGCAAGAAGGCGGTATCTACAAAAAAATCGAAATTGAGTTATTGGTATCGTTGGAATTGGTACAAAATTCCAATCATTTTAGATGTAGTAACAAATCGATATCGGCACTGTAACTATGATTTTCAGATGAAAAAAGGCGGTATCTACAGAAATTTTGTTACTTATAAAGCGCAAGAAGGCGTCATATGCAAAATGCAAAAGTGAAAAGCAGTATCTGCGTGTAGAAGCCGCCTTCTTCTTTTGTTTTGTTAGATACCGCCTTTATTGTATGTTTTCGTGGTCGCAAATGTTCAGATACGGCCAACTGCCGTTTCATTAAATTAATAGTATCAAGTCTTCCATTATACAACATTGTCAAGTAGATGCCGTTTTTTCAATCTGTATTTAGTGTTCGGTCGAGATTGTTGCAATTTAAAGTCAAAAGGCGGTATCTACATTTTTTCGCTACAATTTCTTTATTTTTGATATAAATGGTGAATATTGTTTCTTTACGGTTATGTACCGCATGGTGATGAAATATCAATAAGTTACGTTTCGCGATTTATCACGAAACGCGTTTTTTGTAGATACCGCCTTCTTGCTTATGATGGCAGAATGAGTAGTTACTGAGAATAGGACACATGTTCATATGAACTTTTTTGCTTGAAATGATCTCAAGAACATGCTCCTTAAGTGCATGGGTAACTTCGCGAGACACTCTGTATATATAATATATTCTGAAATGGCAACTACTGAAAGGTTAAGTAATTAAACAAATTCAGGTTTCATTGCATCAATAATGTGTCAGTTAGGCGATCCCGGTTTGCTGTTGAATGATAGTTCTCTACAGGAGATAAGATTGAGATGGAAAATTGCAATAAAATTGAGAATTAATTAAATTGCTCAATTTATTTAAAATAATGATAGTTAGTAAAACATATTATTTTTAATATTAAGAACCAAAGTAAATACTTCCAATTAATAAATGTGTTTGAATACTTTGTAAATAGTTGTCAAATATTATTACTTACATCTATTTGCATTTATTGTATCGTGGAAAAAAATTGGGCCAATAATTTGCCTTTGTGACATAGTTGCCCATATTCAAACTTTGAGCGGGTGCAAGCCGGTTTCAACATAAATGTGCAGTCTAATAGGTAATTACCATAAACCATTGACAATATTGAATCCGTTGTCCAAAATTATGTGGATACAACTGTTGAACTACCGATACCTTTCACGAGTGCTTTCCATCAAGATCCATACGAAATCCTGTACAAAAAACAATTTTAAGTTTTAGATTTGCTTTTTAGGTACGTGCTTATATTCGTACGTTAAATACAAAAAATATCTCGGGGACCCCGTTGATAAGATATGGAGGTCCAAAGTGGGCAGATTGAAAATGACAAGCTGAACTATATTTTATAAATTTCTATATTCAAAATATTGCAAACCCACAGTATAATCTTCTAAAAATAGATTTATTTTGCCAAAAGTTGCTAGAGTTTTTAGATACAATGTTTTAAATGTTTCAAAAATTATTAAAATATGAGATAAAATAAAGCTGGCAACATATCAGATTGATAATTTGCAAAAAGTATTGACCAAATGTGTTTTGTGCCAATGATTTAATGTCACTTTAATGTCAACACTTAAAGATCATTTGTAATGTTTAGCAATAACGAATATTGTGACATGTACCTCATTCTTGGTGAATGCAATGGAAACTTAAGAAATGCTACTCTAGAATATTCGTTGCGTTATCCCAATCGTCGTGATCCCGATAAAAATGTTTTTCCGCGGCTTGAGCAACGTATGCGGGAAACTGGTCGTGTTGAATTAAATTACAACCACCATGGGCGACCACGAACAACCAAGACTGCTCAGTTAGAAAATCAAGTTGTTGCAGTCGTGGAAAATCAACCAGGTATGAGCAAACATGGAATCGCCCAAGAGCTTGGTATAAATTGCAGTTTAGTGCATAGAATTTAAAAGGAGACAATTATCACACTTTTCATTATTCAAAAGTTCATGCTCTACAAGAAAACCACTTTCTGCAAAGAACGAATTTTAGGCAGTGGTTGCTACAGCAAATTGAAGCACATGAAGACTTTACAAAAAAAGTATTATGGACGTAGGAAGCAACTTTAACAAGCACAACAATCATTACTGGGCAGTTGAAAACCCCAATGTATTTCACATAAGAGGTTTCCAGCAAGGATTTGCGCTAAATATTTGGGCAGGCATATTAGGTACCTACATCATTGGACCATTCTTTTTACCCAATCACCCACAGCACCAGCAAATAAACAAGAGCTAAGCAATAGAATAACTGCGGCTGCTGCTACAGTAACACATAGTTTCAAAAAAGATTAAAATACTTTAATTTCTTTTGTTTTAGTTTAACCTTTAACAGTGTTGCCATTTTTTTTCAATTTTAACTGCTTATAACTTTTAAACAGGCCATTACATTACATTTGCAGTTAAATATATTAGCTTATTTAGACACGCTTTAGCTCCTCTTGAATATATGGTGCGGTATTTTTGGAACACCCTGTATTGGTATAGGAATATAAAATAAAAGCAAATAAATGTTTTAATCGATTTATTTATCACTTTAATTGCAGCATTGTAAAATAAATAAATACAAACATCGTGCTTTTAAAAGCACGACCGCTGCGATGTGTGAAAAGCGCAGGTCTATTTGTAAACGATCAAATTATGCATTCCGACTATCGTATGTCATGTTATAATGTTGCCTTCTGTCAACCATCAAAAGAATCTACAGTAATTAAATTCACTGACATGGCAATCAAATATGACTTACTATTGATAAACAATAGATTTAATAACATAAAATAACATCTTATGGTCAAAATTTATTTAAAACAATTTAAATTCAAACACATTTAGTAAACTTATTCAAAAAATGTATAATGGTTACAAAAACATTGCGCCTCCATACTTTGACCAAAATGATTTAAAAAGATATTTTTTTCAGCTACACAGAAAAATTGCATGTTCAACACATTGGAAAAGTGATTCTTCCATGCTCACATAAAACTTTTATATTCGCTGGAAAACTCTCACTTTTCTTAACTTGTAGAACAATCTACTATTAATTCACTAGCGATTTAAGAAGAAAATTAACTCGCTAGCATATAAACATTATAAACAGTTACTTATGGTTGCTATTATAGAGATAATAATAATAATGCCAGTTTAAAATGACAGAAATAATAATTAATCGAGTTATTTACCACGCTCAACGCCTCAACAGCTTAAACCTGAAAAGAAACACAGATTGCAAGCAGCTGAAAATTATTTCAGTGGCGCAAATAATTCTCACATATAATCTCATAAGAGCATTAATTCTTTCCGGATTTTTTTTACTGCGTTTCAACAACGTCGTGTTAATTAGTGTTGTAATAATCACTGAACAATTTTGTATGTGTATGAGACACTTCCAAGTATGCGAGTAGGTTAAAATGTATTTACTCTGTAAGAAGTAGTGCGGAGCGGTAGTTGTTGTTCGCGTTGGTTGCTTTGTGACTAGTTACTTCTTCGCATGTATAAACTAAAATAAAGGCTTAAAAACAATTCTGCGTATCAGGTTATGTGCCCAGAAACGTGTTGAAATGTGCGTGTTTAAGTCTGACAGTGAAAACAGTTTTTAGAAGCGAAGTGATTAGGCATCGCGAGTGGAAAATTCCTAACCGTCGTTGTGGAAAGAAGCGTCGGCGTCGTGCGGAGCGGTAGAAACCGTGAGTGTGCCCGAAAGAAGCGTAGTGAAAAAAATCAACAGAAGATTAAGTGCTCAAATTGAAACAATGGATTTCAAAGTACACGTAGAGAAATTGGAAGGAGCAGAAAACTGGTCGAAGTGGCGTAAGCAAGTTGAACTACTATTACGTCATCATGATGTTTTAGATATAGCCTGTGGTTCAAGAACACCACCGCAAGGTTTGACAGCTGAAGCATCTGAACAAGAACAAAGAACCTTCCAGACATCATTGAAAGCTTTTCAAAAGGATGATGCGTTGGCACAGTTGATTTTGATAGGTAACATGAATGATGTAAACATTGAATTGGCCTCAACATGCACTACTGCAAAAGAAATATGGGAAAAAATAATATCAGTCTACGAGCAAAGCTCGAGTCAGCGATTAGATAGGCTATTAGAAAAGTTTTTCACGAGTGAAAAGAACCCAGCTGAGGATATTACAACCCACATAGCACGCCTACAAAAGAATTTTCATGAGTTAAACGACGAATTAAAAAGGTTAGTGAATACAGAGCTACCAGAGTTACTATTGATGAGTCGTGTAATGTCAACACTTCCACAAGAATACTTCGAATTTAAGAGTGTGTGGGAATCTGTTCCATTACAAGAACGCTCAATTAATAAGTTAACTGAACGTCTTCGGTTAATTGAAATGAGGTTGCCAGAAAAACAAAACGATTCAGCAGCACTGTTTGCGAAAACAAAAACACAAAGGAAACCTGCGGGACCAAAATGCTTCAAATGTAGAAAAGTGGGACATTTTGCAAGAAACTGCCCCAAGAAGACGGACACGGTTGAAACAGGTAAAAGAAACCAGAAAGAGATTGGTGAAGCTTTTGTGTGCAACGATGAGGTGGAGTCTGAAGATTGGGTAGTCGACACAGGAGCGTCGGCTCACATGACCAAACATAGAACCTATTTCTGGAGTTACCGAGCATTTGCAAGTCCAAAGAGTGTAAGAATTGGCAACGATGAAACGATTGAAGCCCATGGTGAAGGTACGGTCCTGGTTCAAATGAAACTGAATGATAAATGGTACCAGAATCACCTTGAAAGTGTATGGTATGTACCTAAGATAGGACAGAACTTATTTTCTATAGGAAAAACACTAGAAAAGGGGTTTGAATTCAAGGCCAACAAAGAGGGATGCAAAGTGCTGAAGAATAAAGAGGTACGTTTAACTGGAAGGAAGACAAATAGAGGTTTGTATGTTTTAGACATGCAGGCAATAATTACTGAGCAGAATGCAGAAGCATATGCGGTGGTTAAAGAAAAAGAAAGCCTCCAGATATGGCATGAAAGAATGGGACATCAAAATAAAGCTCACGTCAAAAAGGTTTTGGGTATACACAACGTAAAGGTTGACCCGGATGAAGAATTATGCGAAGGATGCATAATGGGGAAACAAACGAGGGATTCCTTCAAAGCAAGAAAGAAACGACCAACTAATCCAGGTGAGTTGGTGTATGCAGATGTGTGTGGACCAAACAACCTCATTAGGTGGGTCAAAATATTTTGTGTGTTTCAAGGATGACTTTTCTAAATACAGAAGAGTATTTTTCATAAACCAGAAATCCGAAGTAGTCAAGTGCTTGAAAACGTTCACTCAAGAAGCTGTTGTAGCGGGAAATCAAATAAAGGAGTTCCTGACTGATGGTGGTAAAGAGTTCGACAATCAACAGGTAAGAACTTTTTTACAATCAAAAGGAATAACCTTTAGAACTACAATGCCCTATACACCTGAGCAGAATGGCGGCGCTGAGAGAGAAAATAGAACTCTAATTGAAAGCGCACGTTCTATGATTTACATGAAAAATCTACCCAAATACTTGTGGGCAGAGGCCGTTAATACAGCCGCTTATGTAATGAATAAAACGGGTCGAACGCCAGTAGAAGAAAAATCACCACAACAATTATGGTTTAAGAGGGAAAGTGTAAAAATTGATAACCTGCAAATTTTTGGAACACACTGCTATGTGCATGTGCCCAAACAGAAAAGAAAGAAACTTGATAGAAAGAGTGAACACGGTCGTTTCGTGGGATATTGCGGAGATAAAGACGGATATAGAGTGTGGTTACCACAGAAAAACAAGATAATATCTATTCGAGATGTAATCTTTGCAAATGGAAAAACTTCGAGTTGTGAAAATCCAAGTTACGAGAACCGTTATCTGGAAAACAATGAAATTGTAGTGAACGGTAAAAGAAGAACTTCAGTATCTGTAGAAGAACGAGTAGAAAGAGATGTGGAAGAAAACGCAATTGAGAGTGAAGAATGCAACAGAGTCGACGAAAATAGCATAGGAGCAAACAGTTCAAAAGAACGAAGGATCGTAAGACTACCAGAAAAATTGAAAGACTACGAGGTTTGTTTACTAAGCACAAGCGAGGACAGTGGACCGCAAACGTATAAAGAAGCAATCGAAAGCGAAGATTCAGGGAAATGGAAGGAAGCTATGCAAGAAGAGCTAAAAACCCTTGAAGAAAATAATACCTGGATAGAAGTTGCAAAGCCAAATAATTGCAAGGTGATAGAAAGCAAATGGGTTTTCAAGACTAAGCGAGATGAAGATGAAAATATCACACAATACAAAGCCCGCCTAGTGGCAAGAGGTTTTCAGCAAAAAGAAAATATTGACTATGGAGAAATTTATGCTCCAGTAGCAAAAATAACAACGGTTAGAATTTTGATTGCTGTAGCAGTGCAAATTGGTAAGCCAGTTTATCAAATGGATGTACGAGCAGCGTTTCTGTATGGAGACATACGAGAGGAAGTGTATATGAAACCGCCAGAAGGTCAAAGAGAAATGGACAATAAGGTATATAAATTACTTAAATCAATTTATGGGCTCAAAAGATCGCCAAGGTGTTGGAATGATAAATTCGATGAAGTAATGAAGAAGCATGCATTTAAAAGATCAGAAAATGATTACTGTTTGTACGTTCGTGTAACAGACAATAGTAAATTGTATGTGTTACTTTACGTCGTTGATTTATTAATCCTTGGAACTGACGAAGATGAAATAGTAGGATTGAAACAAATATTGTCTAGCCATTTCAAGATGAAAGATATGGGATTGGCAAAAAACTATTTAGGAGTCCATATCAAACAAGATTTGGAAAATGGAATTACAACGTTGAATCAGACTGCGTACCTGAGGAACATCTTAAAAAGATATGGGATGGACTGTTGTAATCCAATTTCCACCCCTGTAGATGCAAACTATAAGTTGGAACTTCTCAAGAAAGAAGAACCAGAAACTGTACATATCGAAACACAGTGCCGACAACTCATCGGAAGTTTAATGTATGCTATGTTGGGTACAAGGCCAGACCTGTGTGCGAGTGTAAGTATTCTAAGTCGCTATCAAAAATGTGCGAGTACTGATTTGTGGAATGTACTAAAACGAGTTTTACGGTATATTAAAGGGTCAGTGGACTTGAACTTAGTGTACGAGAAGCGCAAAGGCTCAGAGACTGTGTGCGGTTACGCGGATGCAGATTGGGGAGGTGATAGTTTCGAACGAAAATTCACTTCGGGGTATTTGTTCAAATTATATGGATGTACCATTTTCTGGAAATCCACCAAGCAAGCTTCGGTAGCCCTTTCTACGACGGAAGCTGAGTATATTGCCCTCTCAGTAGCAGTTAGCGAAGGATGCTGGATAAAAAGATATTGGAAGACTTACAATTAGTGGGAGAAAACGCAAGCCCCATTACCATATTCGAAGACAACCAGTCGTCTATACGTGTGGCACAGAATCCAGAGCATCATAAGAGACTTAAACACATAGATATTCGTTATCATTTTGTTCGTGACTTAGTTAAGGAAAAGGTAATAAAACTGAAATACATATCTAGTGCTGAGCAATTAGCTGACATTTTTACCAAGTTTGTAACTCGAACTCAATTCGAAAGAGTTAAGTCCGAGATAGGTTTGAAATAATGTTGTTTGAATTAGTTCATTGAGTGGGAGTGTTGTAATAATCACTGAACAATTTTGTATGTGTATGAGACACTTCCAAGTATGCGAGTAGGTTAAAATGTATTTACTCTGTAAGAAGTAGTGCGAAGCGGTAGTTGTTGTTCGCGTTGGTTGCTTTGTGACTAGTTACTTTTTCACATGTATAAACTAAAATAAAGGCTTAAAAACAATTCTGCGTATCAATTACGACGCCTTCCAGAGGCCAGCGTTTCCTTTCCAGAAACTTTCCATTTGAAAATTTATTTTTTCGAACTTTTCCTTACTGCCAATCTTTAGCGTGCTTTTAAAACTTTCATTAGTGCAACAAAAGTTATTAAATTCGTCCTACATTTTAAATGTAGCATATGCCGTGGGTTTCAGCTAGTACATCAATAACCCCCAATTACTGGGTAGAACATATATTTAGGTGCACTGCAGGATAGGAGGCTTACAAGGATGGTTCTGGAGGGTGACCTAACAGAAAAAGAAGGGGAGGAGGACCTAGAAGCATATGGGTGCATGTGGTAAGATTTGGACATTTTGGAGATAGTACAGGATAGAAATAGAAGACGATTGTAGGAGCCGTGGATGTATGCGGTCTGTGGCACTGATATGAATTGTGTTTATCTAATTTATTTAGTAAAAAAAAAATACAAAATCAAATACAATTTAAGAGCCACATTAGAGGTGTCCTATAGAAATGTCAAAATTAAACCTAGGAGTTTCAACACAACACATGTGTAGTACCTTGTTGTTTCCATGTATTTATTCTTGATATCTTAAAACCATTTTAACATGTAACTATAATAAATGTTTAAAGAAGTATATTTTGTTTTACTACTAAGTATTACAAAATAGTTTGGAAGTAGACAACGTCAACTGAAGTGGTTCGTTTTGTATGCCACAATATTAAATTGAAAAAACCCAAGTTCCACTACTTCGCTTAAAAAAACAACTCAGATTTTATCAGTGAACAACCTCAGATTAGAGCTATCCTTAGGCACAGACGTCGCTGTCAAAAACAAGTGCCACTCAAGCGAGCAATGTTTTTGTTCCAGGTAAATTGACAAAAAAACTGTCGTCTCCGACATCAGCCTGGTGTAATTCCAAGTCATCTGTTCAATTGTTGCCGGATTCGTGTAAATCCCACCTAATGCCATTAACCTCGGCGTGGAGTTTGTTTAGCGGAGTTTGTTTATATCGGGCTCTTTGTGCCTATATCTACACAGCCCGTATAAACATTTCGTATCAAGCGCCTAACTGTCATTGAATAAATTGGGACTTACCTGACGGTCTATTCCTCGTGCCGGACGTGTCCATTTTCTGCAACAGAATAAATAATTAGATGCAAAATCGACGACAAATTAGCTTTAAGTTTTATGGACAGCCGTGGGACAACGGTCACGAAATCGGGCGATTGCAGCGATCCGAAGGACCCAAAACAATGAGAAGCAATTATCGGCACTTCTTTGTGCACAGCGGCGGCATTGCTGCAGAAATTAATTAATTAATACGTGTCCGCTTCAAGGCAGTACTTCAAAACTGCTTCCGAATTCTCATAATGCCATTGGGAAAGCACTATGTTGCAATGAGTACTTGGGCGATTTGTTAGTTCATACAACGCTTTGATGTGTTGAAAAATGTACACAGCACACCAAGTATTAGTTTTTTTCTGTTTCTCTTAAGTAATGTTAGAATCTAACTCGTATTTTCAGGGTACAAATTGGATTTCGCTAAGTCATACAACAAAAGACGGTGAGGTCTAAGCTGAAATTCAACACCAACTAAGAACCTGAAAACACTATCTTACTTTCTGTATTTTGATAAAATCAAGGAAAACATCACAATAAGACGGAAATTGATCGGCCATAAAATTGAAAAGGCGAAAAGCTGTTAAATATGCGCATCAACGTATAATCAAAGATTCGACACGTTGAACTGTCGCAAAAACAAAGAATAGCATGTATAAATACATAATAAATCATAGGAATTGCATAACGTTTAGTTTAATTAACGCACTGTACAAACACTATTGTTCTGTTCTTGGCCTTTCTCATATTTAAGAGCTGTTAAAAACTCTTAGTTACAAAATTTTAACCAGGATGAATAACTAAGCATCCTATTATCAAGCTATGAATTTGCTTCGTGATTTTAAAAATTTTTATTTTCAACAATCGTCACTTACAAAAACGGTATAGCATCATCGATTAATTATTTCATTAGGATTTAACTGTTTTGCGTCAGTCGGTGAAATTCGAGGTTAGCAGGTTAGGTTTTGCATCAGTTTTGACACAGATTGATGCAAAACCTAACCTGCTAACCTTGAATTTGACCGACTGACGCAAAACCTAACCTACAGTGAATGTCAAAAAATGTCCGCCTATTAATCACAGTTAGGTTGGTCAACCTACAAAAAATTTCCAAGAAATTTTGTTGTTGTCTTGGTTACGGCTCGTGAACTAATTTTTCTATTGGTCATTAATGAGTGTCGATTTTCTGTATTATTGTGATACTAAGACAAATAGTAAGTTAATAGCCTGGGCTGCATAAACACTGATACGATTATTAGATCAAAATTAAGCAAAATGTCAATAAATACCTAAATGCAATTTAAAACTTTTTATTCCCATGACGTCGAAGTCGATGCTCACTATCTGACTTAAGAAAAATATAAATATCTTTGTCATTAAAAATGTTCTAAAAGCAAAGCTTAATGCCTTGGGCATTATATTTACAACAAAAACAATTCAAATCCTACGAAATCCTAACACACGTTCTAATCAATTGCGTCGTATATTTCGTAGTTGCAATAAACGTACAGGGTTATGCATTATAAATTACCCACCCCTTATCATCGCTATTATTGCCTATAGAAAAGTTTTTAAGTAAAAGTTGTGTGGACATGACTGAATTTTGTTAAAATGCTATCAAAAGTACAGTAGCGTGCAGATTTCAGGGAATACAAAAAATAATATATTTTTAACGGGATACCTTGTATATTATTAAATTTTTGGAATGATTTTCTTGATTTCAAAAATATACGATATGTTACCCCTACCTTACACCGTTTTTAGTTATTAAACGTCGAATATCCTAGTGAAACTAGTTACTGTAAATATTTAGTAAAATAATATACAGTGTGGAAATAAAGTAACGGATAGATTCATTAACTTTGTTAATATTAATTTTTATCAAAAAATCTTGAAGAGCTATAGCGATTTTAATTATAGGACATACACTACAACCACCTTTATGTTGCTACGTCATTTGGTTTAGAAGCTATGACGTTGCAGACTTCTTTTTAAATGACAACCTGCATTATTTTTTATTGATTTTGGTAGTACTTTTTATGTTGTTTTCAATGATATAACATTTTCAATATGTTACACCTGAAAAAACTGGTCTTAAAGTTTAAATATTAAAAACCAATGAAATGAGCAAAATAAATCTAGTTACCTACGTTTGACTTTGAAAAATTGAAAAATACAACTAGAAATTTATTATCAACTCCATTCAAAGTAACAAGATTTATTTTGTTCATTTCATTGGTTTTTAATATTTAAACTTTAAGACCATTTTTTCAGGTGTAACATATTGAAAATGTTATATCATTGAAAACAACATAAAAAGTACTACCAAAATCAATAAAAACTACAGGTTGTCATTTAACAAAAAGTCGATGAGGTCATAACTTTTAAAACAAATGACGTAGCAACATAAACGTGGTTATAGTGCATGCCTTATAATTACAATCGCTATACCCCTTCAAGATTTTTTTATAAAAATTAATATTAACAAAGTTAATGAATTTATCCGTTACTTTATTTCCACACTGTATGTATATCTCTTATGAGTTATCATTTATTTATATTTAATAATGTTAACTTTTCCATATTTACAGTAACTAGTTTAACTAAGATATTCGACGTTTAATAACTCAAAAACGGTATAAGGTAGGGGTAACATATGGTATATTTTTGAAATCAGGAAAAAAGATCATTCCAAAAATTTTTTAATATACAGGGTATCCCATTAAAAAAAATATAATATGTTTGTATCCTCTGAAATCTGCACGCTACTGCACTTTTCATAGCATTTTAACAAAATTCAGTCATAACCACACAACTTTTATTTAAAACTTTTTTCTATAGGCAATAATAACGATGGGGTAATTTATAATGAATAACCCTGTACAACCACAGTAAAATGTAAAGTCTGCCACAACCTAGAATGATAGAAAAATTGCTATAATTTCTCTGTAACATATTAAAATTACTATATAACGTTTTCAAAGTGCTTATCTCCGTCTTCATTCTATTACACAATTGCTGATTTTCACTTGTTTCATGAAGTACAAAAGCAAAATAAACTTGTCAAGAGACGGTTTTAGATTTATAGATTTCACAATAGAATTAATTGAAAGCCTTTTAAGCTTTCCGCGATGCACGTTCATAATATTATCTATTTAGTTGTATACAGTGTCCGCCAAAGAGTCGGCATAATATAGGAACATTTTTTATTTTAGATTTTTCAAAAAAACTTTTTACGTCAATAATTAGTGCTTGTCTAAAAACATATTTACCCCGTATCATATTTACCGAGTGATTTTTACTTATTTAGAAAATGGAGTTTTTCGAAATTGTCAAAATTCAAAAAGTGCTATTTTTAGAGTGTGTTATCTTTAGCTAACTGAACAATCTCAAGGCCAGAAAACACTTTTTTAACTTTAGCTAAAATAGATATTTTTTATGCATTAAGGGAGATATGAATATGTTTTTTCCCTGAGGTTGACATGGGCTCTGGCCCGAGGTCTGTAAGTCAATCGAAGGTAAAGAACATGAATATCTCCCGTGGTGCATACAATATTTTATCTACTAGCATATTCGTAAAATTGTATGAAATTTCAAAATGTCATAATGACATTTAAAATTAGAATATGTAAGTCACATCAAGGATTGCCTCATTGTATGGTTGCTAAGACGTTAATTGTAGTTGCATGGTTACCATGAGTTTGAGGGAGAAATATTTTGACAAGTCCCTTGGGAGTTATGAGTCGCTTTTCATATTTTGTTTCTATGACGAAAATGTGCAATATTATGTTGCTAGTAGATAAATTAATTTTTCAATTTTTTAAATATTTGTCAAAATTTCACATACGAAGACTTAATATTAAAATTCAAATATTTTATGTGATCAGTTTAAAGATTTATAATTGAAAAAAATAATATAAAATATTAATTACTTCTTTAGATTTTTATTATTTACCGAAAAGTAGTATGTTTTCATAATTTTTACGTTTTTTATGCAAGGCACATTTTAGGAGAAATATTTTTCTAATTAATATCTATTTAAATGGCTTCTAAATACTTCAATCTAGCCCTGTTAATGAAGTACTGTTACGAAAGTCCTGTAAATGTTCTTTTACAATTGTCTAAATGAGGACATTTTTCTTTATCCAATTTACATGTTCTAAACAATCTTCTCATTTAGACAACTGTAAAGGAACATTTACAGGATTTTTGTAAAAGTAATTCACTAACAGGGCTACATTAGAGTTTCTAGAAGCCAGTTAAATAGATATTAATTAGAATTTAAAAATACTTCTCCTAAAAAGCGCTTTGCAGGAAAACGTAAAAATTATGCCAAGATACTACTTTTCGGTAAATAATAAAAAATCTAAAGAAGTAATTAACATTTTATATTATTTTTTCCAATTATAAATCATTAAATTCTTCACATAAAATTATTTTAATTTTAACATGAAGTCTTGGTACCTATGTGAAATTTTGAAAAATAATGAAAAAATTGAAAAATGAATTTTAGTTAAAGTTACAAAAAATTAGGTGTTTTCTGGCCTTGAGATTGTTCAGTTAGCTAAAGATAACACACTCTAAAAAAGTCTCATCGAAATCTTACTTAATTTCCGAAAAATAGCACTTTTTGGATTTTGACAATTTTGAAAAACTTCATTTTCTAAATAAGTAAAAATCATTCGGTATATACGATAGGGGGTAGATAGGCTTTTAGACAAGCACAAATTATTGACGCAAAAAAAAATCCCATATTAAGCCGACTTTTTGGCGGACCCTGTATATCTATTGCAATAATAATAATAATAATAATAATGTTTTTCTTCAAAGGGCAGTCAGTAAAATATGGCATTATACTGCTGGATTGATGATGCCAAACTTTTACTTTATTGCCAAGCGGCAGATAATATTATCTGCCGCTGTCAACTTTATCTGCCGCTCATCAGCGGCAGATAATATTATCTGCCGCTGACGAGATCAAGTAATTTTCTTCGAATTTTGTTCACAAAGTTGTAAATAATTTGTTATAAAAACGTTTGAAGAAAAAATACTATATGTTATTCGGAGCAAAAGTATCTTTATGTGGCTCAGCTGTACTTAGCTGCCTCGCAAGCTCCGCAGATAACCCGTCCAGCCTCGCCACATAAAATATAACTTTTGCTCCTAATAACATAATATACTATTATTGTCCTATAATACAAAACAAATACATTGTTAACCAACTACTAATAGTAACAACCAAGTATATTAATTAAGGGACAAAAGGAAGGGTTCAGCAACATGTAAGGTTACTGATCTACCACCCTCCCAAGCAGACTACTTGCTCATATTAACTAAGTGCGCAAATACTTAATAGCTGATGCAACGCGAAAGCTTACATAATACATATACCAAATTAGCCCATCAAACACCTCCCTCCAACAGTTTATTTTTGTACAATTGAAGAATTTGCAGACGTTATATGAAAAACTTCTTTGGTAGATTGAAGTACGATGAGTAGGCATAGTTAATAGACCCTTATGCCTTAGATTAAGATTATGAATGTCTGTTCTATATTTTACTTTACGGCAAAGATATGGTGGAACCCCTGTGATAATTACTTTATAGTACAGAACAGCACAGTGAATATTTCTCCGCTGTTCCATATTAAGCCACTTTGCTTCTTTTAATTTGTGAGTGATTCTCTCATACTTTCTCACACCGTAAATTAAGCGTAAACAATTATTTTGCACAAGTTGTATCCTTCTACGTTTATCCGCATCGATGCAGTGTGCGTGTAAGGTGTGCGCGTAGTTGAAGTGAGAAAGAACGAGTGATTCCCACAACATTATTTTAAGTTCTTTATTTAATATATATCTATTAGCATACAGAAGTTTTAAGTTAGAATATGCTCTTCCTATGCAAGTCCGTACGTGCATCTTAAATCTTAAGGAATCATCAATAGTAAGGCCAAGATTATAAACTTCATCACTCTTAGTAGAGTTTACCAGCCCGCAAAAGCCTTCTAGAAAAGATTTTCGTTTGCACTTTGTTGCTAAAATTTAAGACCCACTTTAAATCATTCTCCATCCTTTAGGAATGCAAAATCGCCAGATCGTCCAAAAATCATCCCGCTGGGGGTGGTTTTTGAAAAATTTTCGAAATTTTTTTTTTGCATTTTTTATATTTACGGCACCTGGGCATGAATGTGCTCAAGTCTTATGTCAATATTTTAATCAGAAATATACATTTTGTAATTTCAAAATTACCATGCGCTATGGTTTCTTATGGAACTCCTTAATAAATAAGCGCTCGCCCTGAAAACGCACAATTGTCATATTCTTGAACTCGTCTTAAAGTCGAGAACCTTTTGATTAATCAAAAAAATGATTTTTACAAACGTTGTAGATTGGAGATCTGGGATTACATTACTTTTTTCAAATTCTTAATCGGACGTATAATTTTGTCAAAAAATTGAAAAATGTAACACCGTGTCGTGCCGTAGCGGTCGGCCGTGGAGATGCGAGGAAGGTTTACATTACCGTGGCGAAGCTAGTCGAAAAACGACTCTATGCGTCGACGCGCATTTAAGGTCGATATTCGTCCCGTTGCAGCGTCTTGGATGCTGCATTATGCAGAATAGTGGGTACAAGATATCGGCAAAGTTGCATAGACATTTTTTAGTATTTTTTTAGAAGTTCTGGTGTATGTGTATAGTGCAGTGTTAGTAGTTTAGTTTTTAATATAGTTCTACCAATAACAGATTACAAACTTTTTTGACAATTAATTAAAAGTGGGTTTTAACTTTTTTAAGTTTTGGGTTTATTATTACCATACCTTATTGGTAAGATGTTTTTAGCTCGTAGGTAGTACATTTTTAACGCAGCATTTATTACAGCTCCATTTAATAATGGAAAGTATGAGTTCCGATAGTGAACTTGAATCACAGTTTAAGCTGAGAACCCTTGAGAAAGGAGCTGTTAAAAAGCAAGAGAAAATTCACCAGGCATGCGTCATTTGTCAAAAAGCAGGGAAATTCATAATGTCAAAAGAAATATCCAAACAAAGATTTATTGAATGCACGAAAGTTCGTATTAATATTTGTCAAGGAAAAGATATCAGTATGTTGCATATATTTACCAATTTTAATTATTTAAAAGAACAAGATAATTTACATTGGCACAAAACTGCTACAAAACGTATACTAGTTCCAAAAATATAGGTTCGTACAAATTAAAATATGCAAAAATAAGTACTGGTCATGATCTTTTCCAAGCGAAAACACCTCAAAAACGTACTTTACGGACAATTTCATTTGATGTGCATAGGTGCGTATTTTGCCAAAAACGTTTAGGAAATCAAAAACTATGCCAGGTCATGACCAAGAACATGGAAGACAAAATTAAAACTATATCGCGAAGCAATTCCTTATTTTATTCCAGAATAGGCGAAAATGATTTAATTGCATCTGAAATAAAATATCATGCTTCGTGTATTTCTACAGAATTACGTAATACGAAGAAGAAACCAAACTCAAGTGGAAAAAGAAAGCGGAAAATGGAAAACGAAGCATTACAACAATTATGTAGTGAAATGGAGAGAGGTTTCGAAAAGGGAAAAGGTTATTCCACAACATCAGTTAGCAAGAGATATCGTGAAATTAGTGGAAATTCGGAGTTGAGTGATCAAGTTTTAGTTAATAAAATAGTAGAATATTTTGCCGATGATATTGAATTAGTGAAATCGGTCAGATGTAACGAACCAAGAATGTTTGTGAAAATTTTTTCCAAGGAACAGGCTATTGAAACAATTCGGCAGCATACTGAAACCGAAGCTTCTAATTTCTCCTTGGGTGCATCAGAATTACAAATATTGACCAAAATTTGCCAAAGTATAAAAACGGAAATAAATCAAATACCTACATACGTTGAATACAATAACTTAAACATTAATGAATATAAAAATATATCCCAAAGAATTTATATTTTCTTATTAGTCTTCTTGTCTGCAGCGATTCGAGCAGTGACATAAAAGAATGTCAGATACTTAATATTTGTCAAGATATAATTTTTACGTGTTCAAATGGAAAAAAGTATACTCCAAAGCATATTGATCTAGGAATGTTAGTTCACCAGGAGACACGATCAAAGAAACTCGTTGAAGCAATACACGCTTGCGGTCACTCCATATCTTACACTGATACTCTAACACCCGTATTCATAATCGTTCGCCAGCGGATCACCGGCGACTCGCCGGAGTTTCGTTATGAATAGTATGTTGGCGGCACTGTACGTCTATGTCAAATTCGAGGTGATCAGGTTAGGTTTTCAGTCAGTTTTGACAGAAACTGACACAAAATCTAACCTGCTAACCTCGAATTTGACATAGACGTACAGTGCCGCCAACATACTATTCATAACGAATCATCTAACCTGCTAACCTCGAATTTGACATAGACGTACAGTGCCGCCAACATACTATTCATAACGAATCTCTGGCGAGTCGCCGGCGATCTGCTGGCGAACGACTATGAATACGGGCTAAGAGTTCGAAATAGCATTGCCCAAGAAGAAATAAAAGTCTATCTGGAGAATGACCAAGTCACAATTCCAAGACAATTGGTGCCTAATAGATTCGTACAGTTTGCTGCAGACAATATAGATATATTAGAAGAAACTTTAGATAAAGCACCGACATTTCACGGAACTCAAATGGCCGTTTTTCAGAGAGGCCCAATCAATGAAATTGCAGCAGAAGGCTTTGAACTTTTGCCATATAAAATAAAACTCGCTCTTCCTAACGACTTTCATTCTGTAGAAAAAATATATTTTAATAAATTGAAAAAAACAGTGCAACTTGAAGAACACCAGGCTGATATAATTGAAAAAGGTGAAAATCTCAGCTACGACATAAAATATCAAAATATTGCTTGGAGCATGTGTAGGATGAACGACTCCGAAAAAGAAGAAATGGTACTTCCGCAGTGGTCAGGATTTCACAAATTAATTTTTCAAAACAATTTGCCTACAACTACATATGGATATTTACCTTTGTTGCCCCATGTTTCCTCAGAATATGATACTGTTTGGACTGTGATAAAAAAATGTAATAAAATTGCTGAGAAACTGAGTAATATGCATACAGTCATTACCTTTGATCAAGCAATTTATTATAAGGCGAAAGAGCTGCAGTGGAATAAACCAGAAGAAACAAAAAATGTAATTATCCGTCTAGGTGGATTTCACATTACCATTAACTTTCTGAAAATAATTGGGCAGTACGTGGCAAACTCAGGCCTTGCTGATGTATGGTTAGAAAGTGGTCTCTATGGTCAGTCCACCGTTGATGGGATTTTAGCAGGAAAAAAATATAATAAAGCAATACGAGCTCATAAAATAAGGTACGAAAGTCTTATGAGAATATTAATTCCCCTCTTCAACACATAGCTTATTGAGTGCAAAAGTTCCTCTGTACACACGTTGAATCTAATTTATCTTTATTCTTCGGAAATCCGCGATCGTATAAAGAAGAAAGAGGACGCATTGCCAAGTTTTCTTAAAACATCACATCTGACGAAGAAATTATTTAAAGAATTTCCCCAATTTATTGAGACACAAACAGCTACATTTAAATACTGGTATACTTACTTAGAATTAGTTGAAATTTTACTAGAATTTCAATATGCCGAAAGAAATGGAAAGTGGGAACTGCATTTATATAGTTTTAGAAAAATGCTTCCATGGTTTTTTGCTTTCGATTATACTAACTATGCTAGATGGGGAACCGTATACCTTTTAAATATGTACAAACTTCCCGATGCAGCGCCAGATGTTTTTGAGGAGTTTATAAATGGAAATTTCGTTGTTAAACGACTTGATGGAAATTTTAATCAACTTTCAGTAGATCAGGCATTGGAACATATCAACAAGAACTCAAAAGATGCAGGAGGAATAGTAGGATTAACCAAAAATAGTACTAAACTGGATGAGTGGTTCTTGAGCTATAATGTTGTTGGCATGATGTTAGACGAATTTCGTTCCTCTTTAAATATTGTTAATAACTTATCCAGTCAAAACGTAGAATGTGGTACAAAACGAATGAAAGTTTTTTCCAAAAACGAAGATCGACTTCTTGTTATTTCAACCAATGAAATTGCTCCTGCGACTGTTCAAACTTCTTCACTTACTACGCAAAAAACTGGAGAAGAAGCTCTAAGGAAATTTCTTAACGTTGTTGGTACTCCTAATTTTTATAATCCTTTAAGAAAAAATAATCTACAAACATTTGAACACTCCGTAGTTAAAGTAGCTCCGACTGAAAACAAAAAAACTTTTCAAAAAAGCCACGAATTTTTGCAGAAAATATTAGCGGCCAAAGAAATGGGAAGAAATATTAAATATGAAGATATCTTTAAACACGAATTGACAGCTTACCCAATGTCTCTTGCACCTAACGGAGTTATATCCACCCCTGCAAATAAATCTGCTCTGGGAAATATTTTACAAACATTTACTGTTTGTTGTAACAACTTGCCATTGGCAAATTATAAAACATGCCACATATTTGATGGGATGGCATTGGTACAGGGCTTTGGCAAACCCGTCAACGCAAAATCGTTCGGAGATTATGCAAATACTTTAAAATCAATTGTATTCAGAAATACATACAATGCTGAGAGAATAGATTTAGTTATGGATAATTATAGAAACTTTTCAATAAAAAATTGCACGCGACAGAAAAGAGGGCTGAAGAAAACTATAGAACGAGCGATTGATAGTCCAGATACATTATTACCACAACAGTGGCATATGTTTATCCATTCAGTTTTCAATAAAAGACAGCTCGCCAACTTTTTGAGTAATCAGCTGTATGAAAATTCTTTAAATTAAGTTAAGTTTGTCACTAGCGGAGGATTCCTCGACGTATTGCAATATAAAGCAAATTATAATTTAAATAACGACTTATTAGTAGCGTCGCACGAGGAGACGGATACAAGAATGATATTACATATTTTGTCGGCAAAAATGGAAGGGTTTACAAGATGTATAGTGGACTGCAAAGATACAGATGTTTTGGTATTATTGGCTTACTTTAGAGATATATTGACTCCGGAAGTTTGGATGAAAGTTGGAAATAAAGAAAACGAACGATTTATTGCAATTCATGAATTGAAAATGGATAGTTCAATGACGAAATGTCTACCAGCTTTTTATGCATTGACAGGCTGTGATACAACCAGTCAGTTTGTTGGACTGGGTAAAAGAACATGCTGGAAAGTATTTTTGTCTCATTATAATCTTCTTGCTAGAGTCAGCGTTGAACAGCATTTAGACGAAGAAGTTTTTAATGGTGTCGTTAAATTTGTGATACATTTGTATACAAGAAATGACAATATTAAATGCATAAACGCTTTAAGAGGAATTTTGGCTTCCTCTAAACCTATCAACAAATTTCCTCCAACTTTGGATAGTCTACAACAACACTGTCGTCGTGTTCACTATCAAACACATATACGGTACCCCCCACCCAAGAAAAGCGCCCTTCCGTGCTTTCCAAAAATACTTCGATACTCAGCATCACTCCGTTTCGCTAATACAATGAAATGCTATGAACCAGTTATTTATCAAAAAAAAAAAAACAAAAAAAACCAAAAAAAATTTTTTTTGCCGACGACCATAGCTCAAAAGTTGATGTTGCCTTCATTTTCGAAAGACCTATCGTATGAAAACGATCCAAGACTTCAGGAAGGTTTCTGGCGACCGGAATCGTGTACACATACGAACATACATCCCCCGCACAGCACGTTTAGGCACCCCCCAATACGGGGGATTGATCTAGTGGGCTGGGATCTTCACCAAAAGATCCGCACCGCCGAGACGGAGATTTGATATAGTGGGTTCATTAAGCGGTTGGCTCGAATTTGAGAGATATTTGACTCAGAGTGGTTTTCGATATGAGGGAATTTCAATACTTCGTACACTTCGTGTCGAAGTAAAAGTATGGCTGAACAGTACAATATCCAGGCATTCATTGCCGAATTTATTGAATTGCGGTTGGAATATTGAGAATGGAAAAGTAAATAGTAGCTGTATTCACAACTGAAGCTATATTACCAGAGCATACTTCTGTTCTGACCACCTGCAGTTGTGTAAAAGGTATACATATTAAATTACAGATTGCGGTGGTACCATTAACACATTTTATTTCAGGGTGTACAGGACCATGATACTACTACTACTAAGATAAACTCACGCGCATGGGATAAGCCCATCTCTCTCGCACGCCTGACGTCACTCGGTGACAAATTTCCACAGCAGTGTCAGTTTGATATGGCGGTTAGAGGTTTCCGTTCGGTGTTTAATGTGTTATTCGTTTTGTTTGCAGATATATGTGCTTGAAATTTAATAAATTATAATTAAAACATTGCATTAAACATTTATTACCATGGTGTACTGTGCAGTGATGTGTTGATTAAGCAACAACAACAAAAAGAGCATGAAAGTTTCGGATTGCCGTTTCTTTAGATTTCCAAGGGACAAACAAGTTTGCGAACAATGGATTCTAAAGTGTTAGCAGCAACACAAATTTAATATGAAAACATCAAGAATATGTTCAAATAATTTTGTAGAAAGTGATTAATTTTCTAAAGAGAAACTATTGGAATTACTAGGTTATATTCCAGACAGTAATGAAATGTCATCTTCCTAGGTAAACCATCTTTCTGAAGGCGGTCTACTAAAAGCAAACCTAGATATTCTAACTAAATGTAATGAACTCGACCACATTTTAAAAATTTTTAATGGGGAGTCATTAAAATTGACCAAAAATTATTTAAAAGCCCTAATGGATTTAGCGAAATCTATCAATTTAAGTACAGAGGCCAAGCCTCTTTTCTTTCGATGCAAAATGTATTTTAAAATTAGAATATTGAATAGAGATATTAAAGAAAAATCCAAAGTGAGGAAGAGAAAAATTACAAAAATTGTAAAATAAATCTTAATAAAACTTGGTTTTCTTGTGTAAATGTGCAAATTTTGTAAATAACATGTAATAATATGTAAATAAATAATATGTACTTAATAAATTAAACAAAACTGTTTATCACTACAAAATTTTAACACCTACCCATAAAAATCCAAAAAAAAAATTGTTAATAATCTATACCGGGTGTCCGTTCTCAAACTCGAACATAGGATTCTAACATGGCATTGAACGTTTTTGCTGACTCCTGCTCGCCAATTCAACTTACAAGAAAGATAATGGTAGCAATAGAAAGATAAAATTGTTGCACATCAAATGATACTAGCAATAATATTTACTGATATAGTATAGATATAATGGCAAAATACCTAAAAATCAAATGCACAATGTTGATTGCATATGTTCGACTTTGAGAGCGGACACCCAGTATACATATACACTATATATCACTCATATTTTTCTACAGAGGTATTCATTTAAAATTAACAATATTTATTTGCATTTAAAAAAAACATAAGTCCGTTGTTTTGCGCTAGGGATTAAAGTAATAATTTTTGATAATGAAGAAACCTTAAACTTTTCACACTCTTCATATATTGGTATCTTCCTTTACTTTTAAATTTAAATACTCTAGTATTCAAAATCGTTTATTGTTCGTTTTTTACAAAGTAAACTTTTATACAATGCTAAACTTTGAAGATAATTTATTTTATCTAGCACCTACCTACTTTATTTAAGGGCTTATTCTATTATGGACCTTAAATCCTACATTAAATCATAAAAGAAATATCTCTTGTACTATTATAATATTGAATAAAATGTAATACATCAATATTATAATAAAATATACTTACTAAACATTAATAAAAACCGCTTTAAAGCAATGCATTTCCATACCGTCAAGCAGGCTTATTGTCACCGAATGACGTCATGCGCAACGTCGTACGAAATTCGATCGCCGCGTGGGTTTATCTTAGTAGTAGTAGTATCATGGTACAGGACCGCTATGTTCCTGTAAAAAAAAAGGAATTAATTGCATTGGCTCCTGCAAATGTATGGGCCAATTAACATGTGCCAATAGAGATGATAAAAATGCACGCTGCACATTTTCCTCTGAAGAGACGTTATCTGATAATGAAACAGTTTCTGATTCTGAATAATTAGCTCTTATGGTAATAATTAATTATTATTAGTAATTAGGTATTCGTCTGTTATAGGTGGAAGTTTCCACCATTTTATAATATTAAACAAAATGTTAAGTTATATATCTACTAAACTGTAAGCGAACAAAAAAATAATTTTTTCTTCTTGTTTCAATACTATGTAATGTGTTATTATTATTTTTGATATTGTTAACTGAATACCTATTCAATAAATGTATTGTGTATTTACAATAAATTATTATTCTTGAAAAAAGATTTATTAATAATGCCGTATAAAATGCGCAAAAAAGCACATTAATAGACGACATTATATGCTCATCGAGGCATATATATATGCAACAGCACAATTAGGCCTGAAGGCCCATGGCTTGGATTTGTTTCTTCCATAACTTCCGATTCTGTGCTAACACTTCCCAATCATGAATTCCTGCATGTCCCAAGTCTTCTTTGACATTTTCCCACCACTTTATATTTGGTCGACCTCTTCGGTTTCTTCCCCCTATCACTGTTTTGAAGATTTTCTTTGTTAGATGTGCATCTTCCATCCTGGCTATGTGCCCTAGCCATCGAAGGCGGTTTTGTCGAATGATGGTAGTTATCTTGGGTTCTTTATAAAGCTCCTGCAATTCTTTATTTGTCCTCTGCCTCCATCCCTCTCGTTCTTGAATTCCACCATAAATTGTCCTTAGAATCTTCCTCTCCCATATTTCTATTTTGTCACTAATTGTTTTTGTTAAGGTCCACGTTTCACTGGCATATAGCACCGCTGGTCTAATTATTGTCTTATATATTTTTATTTTTAACTTTCGTGATGTATGTTTGCTTTTCAGAACCGATATTAAGGAGCCCGCACATCTCGATCCTGCTGCCAACCGTTTTTCTATTTATGGCACTAAACTTCCTTCGCTGTTAACCTCTACCCCTAGATAAACTGCACTTTCTGTATGTTTAAATTTGTATAGAGTGTTTCCGCTGTTACTGATTATTTCAAGGTCATGTTCCGTTCCCTGCGTTCGTTTACCCAGCACCATATAGTTCGACTTTTCTTCACTTATTTGTAAGCCTACTGTTTCTGCCATGTTTTCCAGGTTTTTCAATAGCATTCTTAGTTGTCCTTGAGTTCTTGATAGTAGTACTACATCGTCCGCATAAGCCAAACACTGGTACGGTTGTGATAAGATGTTGTAGTTGGTGTTTATGTTACTTTTACGTATTACATTTTCAAGCAGTATGTTAAATAACAAGGGAGATATTGGGTCATCTTGTTTCAACCCAGTAGTTGTGTTGAAGCTTCTCGACAGGCCTCCTTACTCGCTTACTTTGCTAGTTGTATTTAACATCATCATCTTTACTAGGTCTATGGTTTCTTGTTTGAAATCCAATTCTTTAAGCGCTTCCAGAACTTTAACTCTTTTGACTCTGTCATATGCTTGTTTGAAGTCTATTAGCAGCATGTATAGCGTGAGTTTTTTTGATTTGCACTTTTCTTGTATTTGTCTGAAGATAAAAATATTGTCGACTGTTGACTTTCCTTTTTTAAACCCTGCCTGATATTGTCCTATCTTTTCCTCAGCCTCCTCCTGCAGCCTCCTTTTAATAATATGAGACAGGATCTTATACGCTACATTAGCCAGGGCGATAGGTCTGTAGTTCTTCTTTAATTGACTATCACCTTTTTTGTAAATGGGTGTAATGATGGTTTCGTGCCAGTCGTTTGGCATCGTTTTTCCCGTCCATATCATCATAAGAAGCTTATAAATTCTTGTTATAAATTCTTTCCCAGCTTTTTTGATTAGTTCAGCTTCGATATCATCTGAGCCTGAACTCTTGCCATTTTTTACTTCCTTTTACTAACGGGTGTTCATAAGCAGTCGTCATCCCAGTAGGTTTTGACTTCAAAAACGTATGTCTATTATAATTGAGAAAAACTGCGCTATGACAGTACTCAATGACGTTTCATTGTGTTGCACGAATTAATCAAAGATATAACATTTTGTTTTTCAAAGCAACTGGGATGACGACTGTTTATGAACACCCGTTATAAAGGAAGTATTGGATTCACCCCAAAAATTCGAAATTGAGTTTTCAACGGATCTTCACGTTTTAGAGTCCCCTGATCCCAAAAAACATATTTTTTTTCATTGGTCTGTCTGTCTGTGTGTGTGTCTGTGTGTCTGTCTGTGTGTGCGTCTGTCTGTGAACAGAATATCTCAAAAACGAAAAGAGGTATGGCGTTGAAACTTCATACATACGTTTTGTGTACTATGTAGATGAGACAGCAAGCTTTTGAAGAAAATCGCATAACCGGAAGTAGGTGTTTACTCTAGTGATTTTTCAGTTTTTTCGATTTTTTCAAAAACAGCTCTAACGATTTTTTTTAAACTTTACATTTTTCTTACATTTTTAATGTGCATTGATGTAAGATAGGTGATTTTCCAGTTGAATACTTCTAAAGTGGGTTTCTTTTGTTTTTTTTTTCTATTTTTTTTATTAACTCCTATTTTAAATAAAACACCCGGTATATTATTACATTTTTGAATTCACCTTAAAATTCTAGAAAAAATTTGTCTCTTCAACTAACACTCGATTTTGTACCGTTTTTGTAGAATTTGTAATTTTTGAAAATTTTTAACAAATGGTTAAAAATTAAAAATGAAATTTTTGACTAATTATAAGATCACTGTAAAAGGAAGTTGTGTGAGTGTATCACACCAGATTTTTATTCCATTTATTATCTCCTGTATTTCTTCCTCTGTAGGCTCTTTTGTTTTGTCCTCATCCTTGTAACATTGTTGCACTGGCTGGGTTAAGTCGAGGGGTCTATCTTCTGCTAGTATTTCTTCAAAATGTTGCGCCCATGATTCTAGTCTTTCCTTCTTATCTATGCACAATTCTCCTCTCTTATTTCTTATTGCCACCGATTGTTGTTTGTAGCCTTGCCTTTCCTGTCGTAAGTCCTTGTAAAATTTCTTTAAATTTATTTTGTTGTGCGCAGCTTCTATTTCTTTTATCTTCTTTTCATGAGTTTCCCTTTTTTTCTTCCTACATATGTCGTGTGCGTAGTTTCTTGCTTTTTTATACTGCTCTTCTCTTTCTTTTGAATAACACTGCAGTAACTTGAGTCTTTCTTGCCTTCTGACTTCTATTGCCTCCTTGCATTCATTGTCAAACCATTCCTTCCCACGTTTTTCTTTTGTTCTTCCTAGTCCTCTAGCCTCCTTTCTAATAATTTCTTTTAAGGAGTCCCATTCCATCTGTATATCTTCGTTTCTATTAGTCACCTTTAATTTTCTTTCAATATTTTCAATAAACTTTTTTTTTCTCATCATCTGTTAACATCTCCAGATTCCATTTCTTGTTTATATTTTTGTAATTTCCTTTGATCCTGGGTATTTGCTGTACAATCTTTGCTATTATCAGGAAATGGTCCGAGCTTATATCCGCTCCCCTGAAAGATCTTACATAATTCACCGTTTGTGCATGTTTCTGTTCTATAAGCAGATGGTCAATTTGATTAAACGTTTTCTTATCTGGACTTCTCCATGTAACTTTGTGAATATTTTTTCGGTTAAGAAAGGTACTTTTTATTACCATTTGTTTTAAAGCTGCGAAGTTTACAAGTTTCTGTGCATTTTTATTTGTTCTATCATGCAGGCTTTCTTTTCCGGTAATTGCTCTATTCCTCTCCTCTCTCCCGATCTTCGCGTTCTGATCTATTATTATTTTGACATCAAAATTCGGGAAACCATCTATTACACTTTCTAGTTCCTCGTAAAATTCATTTTTTGCCTCTTCTTCGGCATCCTCGGTGGGTGCATGTACATTTACAATACTAATTTTCCTGTGCTTACCTTTTATTCTTAAGTAGCTTATTCGTTTGTTTACTGCTTTGTATTCCACTATTGTTTTTGCTAGTTCCCTTTTTAATAGGAATCCTGTACCAAATGCATTTGTTTTTCCTCCTCCATTAAACCATATGTACCCTTCTATTTCCATACTCGTGCTTCCTTTTATATTTGTCTCCTGCACACATACACAAGAATAAATTCTCAAAACAATCTCAAAAATTCAATACAACTCCGTTGGCAATATTATTCTACATAACGCGGAATCCAAAACGCTGCAACGGGACGAATATCGACCTTAAATGCGCGTCAAAGCATAGAGTCGTTTTTCGACTGCCTTTACCACGGTAATGTATACCTTCCTCGCATCTTCACGGCCGACGGCTACGACACGACATGGTGTTACAATTTTCAATTTTTTGACAAATTTATACGTCCGATTAAGAATTTGAAAAAAGTAATGTAATCCCAGATCTCCAATCTACAACGTTTGTAGAAATAATTTTTTTGATTAATCAAAAGGTTCTCGACTTTAAGACGAGTTCAAGAATATGGCAATTGTGCGTTTTCAGGGCGAGCGCTTATTTATTAAGAAGTTCCATAAGAAACCATTGCGTATGGTAATTTTGAAATTACAAAATGTTTATTTCTGATTAAAATATTGACATAACACTTGAGCACATTCATGCCCAGGTGCCGTAAATATAAAAAATCTGGTGTGATACACTCACACAACTTCCTTTTACAGTGATCTTATAATTAGTCAAAAATTTCATTTTTAATTTTTAACCATTTGTTAAAAATTTTCAAAAATTACAAATTCTACAAAAACGGTACAAAATCGAGTGTTAGTTGAAGAGACAAATTTTCTCTAGAATTTTAAGGTGAATTCAAAAATGTAATAATATACCGGGTGTTTTATTTAAAATAGGAGTTAATAAAAAAAATAGAAAAAAAAACAAAAGAAACCCACTTTAGAAGTATTCAACTGGAAAATCACCTATCTCACATCAATACACATTAAAAATGTAAGAAAAATGTAAAATTAAAAAAAAATCGTTAGAGCCGTTTTTGAAAAAATCGAAAAAACTGAAAAATCACAAGAGTAAACAGCTACTTCCGGTTATGCGATTTTCTTCAAAGGTTGCTGTCTCATCTACATAGTACACAAAACTTATATATGAAGTTTCAATGCCATACCTCTTTTCGTTTTTGAGATATTCTGTTCACAGACACACACAGAGACAGACACACAGACAGACAGACCAATGAAAAAAAATATGTTTTTTGGGATCAGGGGACTCTAAAACGTGAAGATCTGTTGAAAACTCAATTTCGAATTTTTGGGGTGAATCCAATACTTCCTTTATAGTAGTAAAGGAAGTAAAAATGCAAAAAACAAATTTCACAAATTTTTCAAAAACCACCCCCAGCCGCCCCCTGCGCGTGACGATTTTTGGACGACCTTACGATTTTGCATTCCTAAGGGATGGGGAATGATTTAAAGTGGGTCTTAAATTTTGAATGAATGAATGAATTTATTATTAGCATAAGCTGCTATATACATGTCATTTAAAACGAAACTAGCCTATTAACTACAAAAGTAGAAATCAAATGCAATTACAACCTTAATATGTTATACCCAATCTATGACCTAAGTAATTAATATCCACGTTTTCTATCACATATTTTCTACATTCTTTTTTAAATTTTGATACACCCTCACATTCCTTTACTTCCCGGGGGAGTGTATTATACACCACTAAATCACTATGAAATAAGTCATTCTGCGCATAGTTTGTAGACACTGTGGACACATAGAAGTCATTACACGATCTGGTGTTATGTTGGTGCACGTCGCGAACAAACTTGCAATGATCCAGTAGATGAGCCGGCAACATCCCATGCAGCATTTTATAAATGAAAACCATCGTGTTCAATACTACCATCTGTCTGACTCCAAGCAGGTTAAGTTGCCGCAACATTGATTTAATATTTGTATACCTACTTGCTTTCAAGATTGTTCTTGTACATGTTTGGTATATTGAGTTAAATTTTGGCTAATTCTCCTTAACATATTGACTTTCTTGGCTACCTTATTCGAAACATTCGCTGCATGACTTGAGAAACTTAAATTATCATCTATTATGATACCAAGATAGTTATATTCCTTAACTTGATCAATTTTGTCATTATTCATGTAAACATGTCTTGCTCGGTTTGGGTCAGTAAGTGTTTCAGTATATTTGTTCGTGATAATCATAAATTTTGTTTTACTAATGTTAACTTTCATATTATTATTATCTAGCCATTCTAGTAAGGTACCCAAGTCGTTATTTAATATGTCAATAACCTCATTGGCCCTATCTCCAATAATATACAAAAGGGCATCATCAGCAAATAACTGGATTTTGCACCTTTTTATGTGCTTCACAATATCATTTATGTACAAAACAAACAAAATCGGGCCAAGAACTGTACCCTGAGGCACTCCATAGGTTGTCCCTTTTTCACTAGATATTGCTTCACCGTCAGAGCCGGATTAAGGGGGGGGCTAAGGGGGCTGCAGCCCCGGGCCACCGAATTTCGGGGGCCTCGAAAAGATTCGAAGGTTAAAATATAGTGCGGTTTCTAATAATTTAGATCCCTTTGTACCCGTTGCGTTAATGGGAATGGGGCCTCTAAAAAATTTAGCCCTGGGCCTCACATATCCTTACTCCGGCTCTGTTCACCGTATTTTACTTGCTGCGATCTTTCACTTAAATAATCTTCAAACCATTTCAATACTATTCCTCCAAAGCCCATTCGTTCCAATTTTATCAACAATAGCTTACGATCTACTGTCTCAAAGGCTCTTTTTAAATCTAAAAATACGACTCCTATTACCTTTTTAGAATTAATTGCAGATTTCCAATTCACAATTACAGATTGAATTGCACTCTCACAGCAATGATTCTTGCGAAAGCCTGACTGAAAGACTGTCAGTAAATCATTTGCTTTTATATAGTTCATCACTTGCTCATGAACAACCTTCTCGATAAGCTTCTCGTAGCTAGGTACCATGTTTATTGGTCGAAATTCATCGTGTTTAATTGAATTCGCTTTCTTTTCAATAGGGATAACTAGAGATCTCTTCCATTTTTTTGGAAAAGTTCCATGTTCTAGACTATTATTTATGACCTGTAAAAATCTATGGCCAATTATTTCAAAGGAAAGCTTTAATATCTCCGTATTGATGCCATCAGTGCTGCTTTTCTTATTCTCCATGCTACCAACAATTTTTCTAAGTGTTGCCATATCCACTAACTGAAATTTATGAAATCTTTGATCTACTTTCTGTATCTGTTGTACAATTAAATCCCTGTAGCCTGTTTTCTTACAAGATTGCGCTATCCTATTTATACTCGATAAAAAGTAATCATTAAAGTTATCTGCTATGCACCCATCTTTAATATATAACCTATTGCCAAAATCTATTCCACTCTTTCTTTTGGGTTTGTTTTTACCCACTAGTTGTTTAATTGTTTTCCACATATCTTGGGGTTTATTTCTATTACTGTCTATTTTCTTTGTGTAATATTCCCTTTGTTGTTGGCGTTCCAGTGATACTACCTTGTTTCTCACAATTCTGTAGTTTTCCCAGTCTTCCTCGTTGTCCGTAATAACTGCCCTTTTATATTTTCTGTCTCTCTCTGATATTGCTAATTTTATCTCCTCAGTGAACCACGCATTGTATGCCCACTTAGTTTGTATATAAACTTCTTTTTCTGGAGCATGTCTATCTAGACATGTCCACATGCTAGTAACCAGAATATCGGACAGGACGTCTGTATTTGAACTATCAAGATTCCAGTCTTGTTCAAGTAAATCTATTTGAAATCGTAGGCCATCAAAGTTTCTGAAGTTGCGAGTCTTTCTTCTTTCTTTTGTGATTGCAGACTGGCTATCAAATTGTACTGTGATTACTGAGTGATCTGTAATTCTTGGAGTCAAATGCACTTTAACTCTTAAATCAGTTTGATCTGTTATTACTAAATCAATTACTGACTTACACGTAGGGGTAATCCGGGTAAAGCTGTCAACCAATTGGTACAAACACTGCTGTTTGATAATGTCTTGAAGTCTTTTTGAATAAGTAGAATTTCTCGCCATATTAATATTAAAATCCCCCACCAGAAGTATATGCCCTTTTTTAACTGCCCATTCAGATATTATTTCCTCAAGGCTTTCCAAAAATTCAAGGTCGCTAGAATTCGGCGAGTGGTAAACTGCAAAAATATATATTTTCTGTTTTTTATCATCATTTCTATGCCAGTAATCCAAGTATTCATGTATAAAACATGATTTAAGATAGTTTTAAATTTTACTTCCTCCTTAATATAAATAATAGAGCCACCTGTGTGCTTACTAGATGAATTAGTTGATACCGATTCGTATCCTTCAATATCTATTTCACAAGGTTCAAAGTCATCTGTCATATGGCTTTCTGCAATACAAACAACAAGAGGC